>CABHPH010148493.1:0-30909 GCA_902168325.1 Peromyscus nudipes
AGAGCACAGGATCTTCAGATTATGTCACTTGGAAAGTGGCAGGTGGGAAATGGAGGGCACTTGGAGGGCGTTCTCTGGTACCTGTCGAGATCAGGACAGGACTGAAGAGAGAGCACAAGATGAGATAGCGCCTCAGAGAGCAAGCGCCCAGGAACCCATACACTTATTTCCTGGCAGTTCAGGCAGGGCTAGATGTCTGAAAACCCGTCATAATGATTTCAAGGGTGACATTGTTAGAGGGCGGCTTGGAACCTAGGAGTTCCACCGACACCAAATTGTTGGGAATTATAAAACCTTCACTTTCAGAGCCAGTAAAATGGCTCTTCAGCGAAGGTGCTCATCACTAAGCCTACGGACTAGAGATTGATCCCTGGGACTGGCATGCTGAAAGAAGAGAGCTGACTTGCAAATTGTCCTCTGAGGTCTGCAGGTGCGCATGCGCACCCTACCTGAAACGAATAAAATATAATAAAGAAAAAAACCCTTCCTTTTCAAATGTGACGATGCTCTGTGATGTGGGCTGAGCTGTTTTTAACAGCCAGTTGCAGTTAATATGAGTGGTTGTGATTCTCTTAGCACATCTAGGACTTGGACTTCACCATCAAAGGTTAAGTGTGTTTTACCGGTTACAGTCACAAGATGGCAGCACAGCCTCACTAGTGTTTCCCAGTGAGCAAATCAGATGGGTGAGCTTTCATCCAGTGACTGATGGGGACAGATGCAAAGACCAAAAAGTGGGCCAAGCTAGGGGAGTCCTGCTAAGGAGAGAGAGGAGGGATTGTAGGAACCAGGTGGGGTCAGGGGCATCACAGGAAAACCCACAGAATTGGCTAGCCTGGCTCATGGGAACTCAGAGTATGAACCAACAATCAGGGAGCCTGCAGGGGACTGACTTCTGCATATATGTGAAATTGTGTAGCTTGGTCTGTCCCTGGCAATGGGAGCAGGGGCTGTCCCTGAGGCTTTGGCTGACTCTTGGGAACTTATTCCTCATGCTGGACTGCCTTGCCCAGCCCGAATACAGCGGAAGGTGCTGTGTCTTATGGCAGCTTGATGTGCCGTGTTTTGTTGATGCCCATGAAAGCCTACACCTTTCTGAGTAAATATGGAGGAGGGGTGGATTGAAGGGTCAGGCAAAGGGGAGATGAGAGGAAGGGATGTGAGGAGAGGAGGGAGGAGAGGCCCTGGTCAGGATTAATAAATAAATTAATTAAAAGAAAATTGTAGACTGGGTGACTAAGTCAACTGCCCCCCACTGAGTCCCTGTAGAATGACAGATTTTCAGTGCATGTGGAACACTTGCATTTAGAATTGGAAGACACTTTAGAGAAGAGCTTGTGAAACTTTAATGTACTTACAAACCACACAATAACCACACAAGGTTACTGTTTAAGTACAGATTCTGATATTTCTAGTAGGACCTGAAAGCCTCCTGTCCCCTCTCTTCCCCTCCCTCCTCCTCCTTCCCCTCCTTCTTCCTTCCTTTTTCCCTTTTCCTCCTCCCCCAACACCCTCCCTCCAAACATTCCTGGTTTCTCTTTGCTGCTCTGCCCTTCCTCCCTCCCTCCACACCTTCCTCCATCCCTCTACACTGCTGCCAAGATCTGGTAATGCAGCACTGCTGGTTGGTGGATTACACCTCAGTAACCAGGGTTTAGAATCACTTTAGAGATGAATTTTCATTACACCTGCTTTGATTTATGGATGAAGTGAGAATGAAGTCTGGAGGGACAATCTAACGTGTCTGGTGTAGTTGTGACTTCATCATACAGCTTTCTCTTTCTTTTCATTCTTCTTTCATGCAATACGTCTTGATCACAGTGTCCCCTCCCTCCACTCCTTCCAGTCCCTCTCTCACATATCACCTCTCCCCGAGGTCCACTTCTCTTTTGTTTCTCTTCAGAAAAGAGCAGGCCACCTGGGATATCAACCAAATACATCATAACAAGTCACAGTAAGACCAGACACAAACCCTCATATCAGGGTTAGGTGAGGCAACCCAGTAGGAGGAAAAGGTCCCAAGGTCAGGAGAAAGAGTCAGTTACAACCCATTCCCACTGTCAGGAGTCCCACAAAAGCACCAAGTTAACAGCCATAACATATATGCTGAGACCTAGTGCAGCTCCATGTTGGTGAGGATGTGGAGCAAGGGGAACACTCCTCCATTGAGGGTGGGAGTGCAAACCTTTACAGCCACTATGCAAACCAATATGGTGGTTCCTCAGAAGAGACTTCAGATTCAAACTGGGAAACTGAGTCAGTTGTGGGCTCCCATAGCACTCCTTGCTACTTAGCCTTTCTATGTCTGTGTGTTGTATTATGATCATCATTTACTTAACAGCTAATATGAAGTTATGAGCGAGTACTTACCATGTTTGTCTTTCTGGGTCTGGATTACCTCACTCAGGCTGATTTTTTTTCTAGTTCTGTCCATTTTCTTACAAAGATCATGCTTTTTTTTAAGCTCAGTAATACTCTATTATACAAATATACCATATTTATCCATTCTTTGTTGAGGTTGTTTCCAGTTCCTGGCTTGTGTTATTGATCTTAGCCATTCTAACTGTAAGATGGAATCTGAAAGTACTTTTGATTTACATTTCCCTGATAGCTAAGAATGTTCAACATTTCTTTAAGTGTTTCTTGGCCATATGAGATCCCTCTACTGAGAATTCTCTGTTTAGATCTGTACCCCATTTTTTATTGGGTTTTTTGTTGATGCCTAGTTTCTTGAGTTCTTTATACATTTTGGATATTAGTCCTTTATTGGATATGGAGTTGGTGGACATTTTTTTGTAGGCTGCAGTTTTGTCCTGTTGATGTGTCCTTTGCCTTACAGAAACATTTCAGGTATATGAAGTCCCATTTATTAATTGTTGATCTTAATGCCTGTGCTAGCAGTGTTCTGTCCAGGAAGTTGTCTCCTGTGCCAGTGGGTTCAAGACTATTTCCCATTTTCTCTTCTATAAGATTCAGTATATCTGATTTTATGTCTCTTTTTTTTTGTTGGTTTTTCTTTCTCTCTTTCTTTTTTTTTTATTAAGAAAATGTTTTCATTCATTTTACACACCAATCAAAGATCCCCCTCTTCCCTCCTCCCGCCCCCCCAGACTCCCCCTCCCAACCTGCCCCCCACTCCCACCCACAAGAAGGCAAGGCCTCCCATGGTGAGGCACATTCAGTAGAGGCAAGTCCAAGCCCTTCCCCCTGCCTCAAGGCTGCACGAGGTGTCCCATCATAGGTAGTGCTCCACAAAGTCTGCTAGTGCACCAGAGGTGGATTGTGATTCTACCACCAGGGGTAGATCAAGCAGATCAAGCTACACAACTGTCTCACCATGCAAAGGCCTAGTCCCGTCCCATGTAGGCTCCATAGCCATAAATCCAACTTTCATGAGTTCCCTCTAGTTTGGTTTGGTCATCTCTGCATGTTTCCCCATCATGATCCTGATGCACTTGCTCATAGAATCCCTCCTCTCTCTCTCTCTCTGACTGGACTCCTGGAGCTCTGCCTGGTGATTGGCTGTGAATCTCTGCATCTGCTTCCATCAGTCATTAGAGAAAAGCTCTGTGATGACAGTTAGGGTATTCACCGGTCTGATCTCTGGGGCAAGCCAGTTCAGTTCAGGTACCCTCTCCACTATTGCTAGTAGCCCAGGCTGGGGTCATCCTTGGGGATTCCTGGCAACTTCCCTAGCACTGGGTTTCTCTCTATCCCCATGATATCTCCCTCTATCATGGTATCTCTTTCATTGCTTTCCCCCTCCCTCCCTGTTCCAGTTCAACCATCCCATTCCCTTATGTTCTCATCCCCTATCCCCTACCCTCCATTGCCCTCCCCTCATCCCCGTTTACTCATGGAAATCTCATCTATTTCCCCTTCCCAGGGTGATCCATGTGTCCCTCTTTGGGTCTTCCCTGTTAGCTTCTCTGGAGTTGTGGGTTGTTGCCTGATTACCCTTTGCTTTATATCTAGTATCCATTTATGAGTGGGTACATCCCATGTTTGTCCTTCTGAGTGTGGGTTACTTCATTCAAGATGATATTTTCTAGTTCCATCCATTTGCCTGCAAATTTCATGATGTCATTGTTTTTCTCTGCTGAGTACTACTCCATTGTATATATGTATCACATTTTCTTAATCCATTCTTCAGTTGAGGGGCATCTAGGTTGTTTTCAGGTTCTGGCTATTATGAATAATGTTGCTATGAACATAGTTGAGGATGTGTCCTTGTGGTATGATTGAGTATTCCTTGGGTATATAATGCCCAAGGGTGGTATAGCTGGGTGTTGAGGTAGATTGATTCCCAGTTTTGTGAGAAACCACCATACTGATTTTCAAAGTGGCTGTACCAGTTTGCACTCCCACCAACAGTGGAGGAGTGTTCCCCTTGCTCCACATCCTCTCCAGCATAAGTTGTCTGCAGTGCTTTTGATCTTAGCCATTCTGACAGGTGTAAGGTGGTATCTCAGAGTCATTTTGATTTGAATCTGTATGATAATTAAGGATGCTGAACAATTCCTTAAATATCTTTTGGCCATTTGAAATTCTTCCTTTGAGAAATCTCTGTTTAGCTCTATAGCCCATTTTTAATTGGATTTTTTTGTTATTTTGATGTCTAGTTTCTTGAGTTCTTTATATATTTTGGAGATCAGCCCTCTGTCAGATGTGGGGCTGGTGAAAACCTATTCCCATTCTGTGGGCTGTTGTTTTGTCTTATTAACTGTGTCCTTTGCCTTACAGAAGCTTCTCAGTTTCTGGAGGTCCTACTTATTAATTGTTGTTCTCAGCGTCTGTGCTACTGGTGTTATATTTAGGAAGTGGTCTCCTGTGCCAATGAGTTCAAGACTATTTCCTACTTTCTCTTCATCAGGTTCAGTGTAACTGGATTTATGTTGAGGTCTTTGATCCACTTGGACTTGAGTTTTGTGCATGGCAACAGACATGGATCTATTTGCATTCTTCTGCATGTTGACGTCCAGTTATGCCAGCACCATTTGTTGAAGATGCTTTCTTTTTTCCATTGTACAGTTTTGGCTTCTTTGTCAAAAGTCATATGTTCATAGGTGTGTGGATTAATTTCAGGGTCTTCAATTTGATTCCATTGCTCCATGTGTCAGTTTTTATGACAGTACCAAGCTGTTTTTATTACTGTAGCTCTATTGTAGAGCTGGAGGTCAGGGATCATGATGCCTCCAGAGGCTGTTTTATTGTACAGGATTCTTTTAGCTATCCTAGGTTTTTTGTTTTTCAATATAAAGTTGAGTATTGTTCTTTCCAGGTCTGTGAAGAATTGTGTTGGGATTTTGATGGCAATTGCACTGAATCTGTAGATTGTTTTTGGTAAGATTGCCATTTTTACTATGTTAGTCCTTCCTATCCATGAGCATGGGAGATCTTTCCATTTTCTGATATCTTCTTTGATTTCTTTCTTCAGAGACTTAAAGTTCTTATCATACAGGTCTTTCACTTACTTAGAGTTACCCCATGGTACTTTATATCATTTGTGGCTACTGTAAAGTGTGATGTTTCTCTGATTTCTTTCTCAGCCCATTTATCAATTGTACAAAGGAGGGCTACTGATTTTTTTGAGTTAATATTGTATCCTGCCACCTTACTGAAGGAGTTTATCAGTTGTAGGTGTTTCCTGGTAGAATTTTTGGGGTCACTTATGTATACTATCATATCGTCTGCAAATAGTGAATGTTTGACTTCTTCCTTTCCAAAGTGGATCCCCTGGATCTCCTTTTGTTGTTTTATTGCTCTAGCTAGAACTTCTAGTACTATATTGAATAAATATGGGGAGAGTGGACAGTCTTGTCTTGTTCCTGATTTTAGTGGAATCACTTTGAGGTTCTCTCCATTTAACTTGATGTTGGCTGTCGGCTTGCTGTAAATTGCCTTTATTATGTTTAGGTATGTTCCCTGTATTCCTGATCTCTCTAGAACCTTTATCATGAAGGGGTGTTGGATTTTGTCAAGGGCTTTTTCAGCATCCAATGAGATGATCATGTGGTTTTTTTCTTTCAGTTTGTTTATATGGTGGATTACATTGACTGATTTTCATATGTTGAACCATCCTTGCATCCCTGGGATGAAGCCTACTTGGTCATGGTGGATACTTTTTTTGGTGTGTTCCTGGATTCAGTTATTTTATTGAGTATTTTTGCATCAATGTTCATGAGGGAGATTGGTCTGTAATTCCTTTCTTTGTTGCATCTTTGTGTGGTTTGGGTATCAGGGTGACTGTAGCCTCATAAAAGGAATTTGGTAATGTTCCATCTGTTCCTATTGTGTGGAACAATTTGAAGAGTATTGGAATTAGTTCTTCTTTGAAAGTCTGGTAGAATTCTACAGTTAAACCATCTGGTCCTGGGCTTTTTTTGGTTGGGAGACTTTTAATTCCTTCCTATTTCCTTAGGGGTTATTGGTCTATTTAAATAGTTTATCTGGTCTTATTCAACTTTGGTATGTGGTACCTAGCCAGAAAATCAACTGTTTCTTTAAGAGTTTCCAATTTTGTGGAGTATATGTTTTTGAAGTATGACCTGATGATTCTCTGGATTTCCTCATTGTCTGTTGTTATGTCTCCCTTTTCATTTTTGATTTTATTAATTTGGATGCTCTCTCTCTCTCTGCTTTTTGGTTAGTCTGGAGAAGGGCTTGTCTATCTTGCAATTTTCTCAAAGAACAAACTCTTTGTTTCATTGATTCTTTGATTTCAGCCCTCAATTTGATTATTTCTTGGCATGTGTTTCTCCTGGGTGAGTTTGCTTCTTCTTGTTCTAGGACTTTCAGTTGTTCTGTTAAGTCACTAGTGTGACATTTCCCCAACTTCTTTATGTGGGCGTCTAGAGCTATGAATTTTCTTCTTAGCACTGCTTTCATAGTGTCCCATAAGTTTGGGTATGTTGTACATTTATTTTCATTGAATTCTAGGAAATCTTTAATTTCTTTCTTTATTTCTTCCTTGACCCATTGGTGATTCAATTGGGCTATTTCATAAAAAAGGGACCTGACTGTTCACACTCACAGAAAGTGTGAGCAAGAATTCCCACAAAAATCATTGGGAAATATATACCACCAACCATCAGATTTCTGGACATGTGGGCTGAAGAGGCACACAGTGTGGAATCTACACAAACACCCTGAGTCAGGGTCACTGTGGGTGATCTTGTTAGGAGTAAGATTCAGCTCTCTCCTTACAGAACATATCTTGAACCCAAACATGTGATCTTGCAGAAGGCCACTTCATTCTATGGGCCCTGTGAGCTGGGTGAGATCTCTGAGGGTGAAGGACTCTCAGCTGTTCCCCTCCACTATTTATCCACAGATCCAGTGACTCCACCCTCCATCCAAGTTACCAACACCACAGTCAAAGACCTGATATCTATATTCCTGACCTGCTTGTTAAATGACTCGGGGATCTCCATCCATTGGCTCTTCAACACTCAGCGTCTGAGAATCACAAATAGGATGAAGCTGTCCCTGAACACCAGCACCCTCCAAATAGACCCTGCCAGGAGTGAGAATTCAGGGGAATATCAGTGTGAAGTAACCAACGGATTCATTAACAAGAGGAGTGACCGCATCCATCTGAACATAATAGGTGAGTGATCTCTGCTCCATTCTTACTCCATAGTGTTGGGGATGGGGGCAGTTTCTTTATCAACGGAGTGCAGAAGGGGTCAAAGTCACAAGGAGAAAAACATGGTTCAGGAAACAAATACAGCCAGCTTGGTGATGGATGCATGTTAATAATCTCATGATAACACACCAAGCAAGGTGAGCATAGTGCTGCATGCCTTTAACCCCCAGCACACCAGAGGCAGAGTCAGTTGGATCTCTGTGAGTTCCCAACCACCCTGGTCTTTGTAGCCAGTTTCAGGTTAGCCAGAGCTACACAGTGAGACCCTGTCTCAAAAGAGAGAGAGCATGAAGCAGGAGGCATAGAAGTACAAGGCCACTCAACTGAATGTACCAGGCTCTACTGACTCCCCATGGGAGACCTTACTTTGGAGAAGGTGGAAATGGGGGGTCTTATGAGGAAGAAGGCTGGGGGGCGGGAGGAGGGAGGACAGGGGAATCTATGATTGGTATGTGAAATGAATAGAAAAATGTCTTAATTAAAAAAAAAAGAAGAAGTACAAGGCCAACCCAGATTACATTGTGAGACCCGGTCATTAATAAGAACAATAGATGTCAATATAGCAAATAGAAATGCAAAGTGATTAAGAGTTTAGGGTCTGAGTCACACACACATTCCACCCTTAGAATCTAGTAAAATATTCATGTTACTCTGTTGCTGGAGAGCTTCTCTCCAGCTCCCAAGTCCCGCCAGTCTCCAGCTCCCAAGTCCCGCCAGTCCCTGGTTCCCTGACCGAACCCATTCATAAAATGAACACACAGACGCTTACATTATTTAAACTGCTTGGCCATTAGCTCAGGCCTATCATTGTCTAGCTCTTACTCTTATATTTAGCCCATTTCTATTAATCTCTACTTTGCCACGTGGCTCGTGGCTTACCGGTACCTTACATCTTCCTTCTCCTGGCCGCGGCTCCAGCCAGTCTCCCCTCTACCTTCCTGTTCCCTCAATTCTCCTCTCTGTTAGTCCCGCCTATACTTCCTGTCTGGCTACCGGCCAATCAGCGCTTTATTGATACAGAGTGATATCCACAGCACTTGCCCTTTTTTTTTTTTTCCAAAAAGGAAGGTTTTAACTTTAACATAGTAAAATTACATATAACAAAACAATTATCGAGCAAGAATTACAGTTACAATATTAAAGAAGATATCCTATCTATCTTATATTTATGAGTTTAAGGTTTTACATCTAACTTATCTTTTATCATAACTGAGGAAATTATAACTATCTAGTCTTCAACTACATCAAAGACCTCAGAAGGATATAATACTATCTGAGAAATGGTAGATGGATGCAAGTACTTTCGGGAATCTTGCAAGAGTAGACCGAGACAGCTGACAGCCTGGACAGTCATCCAAAGTTTTCTTGTAAAGTTGGGGCATCTGTTTTCAGCTTCTGTGTCCTGTAGAATGTCTGGCAGTTTCCTCTGTAAAGCAGGAACCTGAAGGACCATTTTGTCAAGCAAAGTTCAGTGGTTACCTTTCTATGGGTCCTGCATGTCCAGTCGATCAAGCAGTCCAGGCAAGAACAGTTTCTTGCCCAAATGGCTATTTTTGCCAAGGTGAAGATAAACTCCATGTGGAGTGTCTTCGATGCCCATCCTCCTCTGAAGTAAATCCAGTGTTGCCAGGAGCAGACGTGTCTCACTGTCCAGAACGTCTAAATTTTTAAAACATTTTAAATGCCATATTCTGTAGGTCTTTGAAGTATTTGAAGACTACCTATCTATCTGAAATATATCTATGTATACCTAGAAGACTTAACTAACATGGCTACAAATATGATTATCATAGATGACTAATTATTAATCTATTTCTTAATTATCTATTACAATTTTAAATGAGTTACATAAACATAATACCTCAAACAAAAGTAGAAATATACACACAGTATAACAAAATCAACTTTAAGTTTGTATCAATAAACTAAAATTTATACCAATGTAAAACATTTTAAACATAAACTAAAATTTATATCAATGTAAAACATTTTAAACATGTTGTTTTTTAAAAGTAGATTCACTAATCTATCCTTTTATCCTATCATCTCTATATCTTATATATATCATATCCCCTTTTGTTTTTTAGAAAGAGATCGCATTTATAATTAACCTGTTTTAAATAAAAATATTGGTTTTTCTCTGTCCCATACCATTACTCTATACCTCCTTCCACACATTCAGATTATCTTTAGATTATTTTCTATATCTAATATGAATACTGCATAGACACTAATCTTATTGTTTTGAGTACAGGACAGTGATAGGAGGAAACAACACAGTTTTCACTGTAGAGATACTTTTCCAAGTAGTTTGTTTCCAAGGTTTTGATCCACAAATATAAAATCCATAGATAAAAAGGACCTGTATTGAGTTTCTTACTACGTTTGCATATTTATTATTTTGTGTGGGTGTTCCACACCTAGTGTGTGGATGTCAGAGGACAATTTGTGGGAGCTAGTTCTCCATGGACAGGGGATTGAACTCAGGTGGGTGAGCAAGCCCATTATCTGCTAAGCCATTTCACTGGCCCACATTTGTTTGTGCATTTTTCTTTTTTTTCTTTTTTTCATTTTTCTTTATTAAGAAATTTTCTGCTCACTCTACATACCACCCACAGAAACCCACCTCCTCCCTTCTCCCCCCTCCCAGCACATCTCCCAAATCAAGGTCTCCCATGGGGAGTCAGCAGAGCCTGGCACACTGAGCCTAGGCAGGTCCGAGCCCCTTCCCACTGTACCAAGGCTGCACAAGGCTTCACTCCACAGGCACCACAACCCAAAAGCCTGCCCATGCACCAGGGGTGGATCCCAATCCCCCTGCCTGGGTGCCACCCAAACAGTTCGAGCCAAATGACTGTCTTCTGTATCCAGAGGGCCTAGTCCAGTCCCATGGGGGCTCCATAGCCATTAGTCTACAGTTCATGGGCCTCCAATAGTGTGGCCGGTCATCTTTTGTGCATTTTTTTCTTTGTGGCAGTTGGGGGTAGGTACCGGGAGGCAGTACGGCAGGCACTCTTACTAACTGAGCCTTCTTGGTGGCCCATATACTGAGTTTCTTATCCTCATGCTGACATTTGCAGCATGACCTCCTTGCACAAGACTCTTTTTTTCTGATAACTGTTTATTTGTGGTGTGTAGTAGTAGTAGTAGTAGTAGTAGTAGTAGTAGTAGTAGTAGTATGTGTGTGTGTGTGTGTGTGTGTTTGATGTGTAACTATTGAGCTATCCAGTCCCATAAACCAAATATACATATGGGACTGGAGAGATAGGTCAATAGTTAAGAGCCCTAGCAGCTCTTCCAAAGGACAGGGGTTCAATTACCAGCACCAACAGGCAGCTTATTACTGTCTGTAACTAAGTCCCAAGGAATTCAACACCCTCTTCTGTCTTCCTCAGGTACCAAACATGCATATTCTGCAGAGACATATAAGCAGCCAAAAGGCCCATATGATGCATCTGGCATCATAACAAAGACACCATTCGAAATCCAATTTCAAGATGCTTTCATCCTGTCTCCTAAAAGTCTGATGACTTTCAGCTCTGATCCATTTTAGGTCTTTGATCCATTTAGAGTTGATTTTTATATGTTGGTAGGTGAAGGCTTAACTTCATTCTTTTACCTGGATATCCCATTTTCCCAACATCCCTTGTTTAACGGATTATTCCTCCATCGCTGAACAATCTTAGCAGCCTGATCAAAACTCATCTGGTCACAGAGGGTCAGATGGACAGCAAGAATGCCTTCCAAGTTCTGTAACTCAATAGGACAACTCTGTTTTACACCAAGTAATTCAAAAGACACAGCAGAAATGAATGTTTGTAACAAACAGAAAAAGTGACAGATGAAATGGTGGATATGCCTACTGCTCAGATCTGACACACATTATAATATATATGCAAAACTGTGCCCCATAAACACACATATTGATCATATTGACTAATATTTAATTTAATCATGGCCAGTGTGCATGAGCAATTCTGGTTTTTCTGATTCTATTTCACTGATCTGTATGTCTGCCTTTATGTCAGCAGTAGACTATTTTGATTGTTGCAGCTTTGTACTAAAATTATGAAATCATGCAGAATGTTCTGCAATTTTATTCCTTTTTCTTTTTCAAGATACTCTTAAAGCCAGGTATGTTGGTGCTTGCCTCTAACCCCAGCTCTTGGGAGCAGCGACAGGTGGATCTCTTGGAGACTGAGGCCAGCTTTATCTATATAGTGAGTTCAGGACAGCTAGAATGGACTTTTCTATTTCTGTGCAAAATGCCACTGGGGTTTGGATCTGATGTGCATAGAACTGATAGACAACATTCAGGGATATTGTCATCTATTTAAAAAAAAAAGTCTTTCAGACAAGCTGGCTCATGCCGGTAATTCCAGCCACTCAAGACTGAGGCAGGAGTACCAAAGTTCTAAGAGTGCCTACTACAGCCAATTCAAGGCCAGCCTGATTAATTTAGTGACATTCTGTTTCTAAATACAAATTAGAAGGCAGAGCTTAGAGTACCGTGCACAAAGCCCTGGGTTCAATCCCAGTACTGCAGAAAACAGTAGTAATGAGATTAAGTCTTCCAAGCCATCAAACCCAATGGCTGTCATTTCTTGTCTTCTTTCATCATCTCTTATTTGGGAGTTTGCTGAGTGCAAGTCTTTTATCTCCTTGGTGGAGTTAATTCTAAGTATTTTATTCTTTTTGGTGCTCTCATAAATAAATACTTTCTTAATTTCCTTTCCAATTGTTCACTGTTAAGTCTGGGACTTTTACTCAGGGGCGGAACACTTGCCAGGCATGCACAAGGCGGTAGGTTGAAGCTCCACTACTGCCAGAAAAAACGAAAATCTAATTGTTCATGGTCAAAATTAGTATACAGAAATACATCTCACTTGGGCATGTTCTTTTCATTAGCCAACAATTTTCCTAGTTTTGCTCATTTAGTTCTGAGAACTTTCTGTAGAATGTTAAGGATTTTCTATGAACAAGTTCCTATCATCTACAGATATCTTTAGCACCTCATAATTGGGCACCTTCATTTCATTGTCTAGCCTAATGGCTCTGTGTAGCATTCCTAAGAGTCTCTTGAACAGAAGTGGTCACAGCAGCATCCTGTGTTCTTCCTGATCTTAGGGAGTCAATCTCCCCATTTAATATGATGTTGTCTATGGGTTTCCATGTGTGGCCTTTGTTACAGTAAGCTGGACTTCTATCATGTTTCAGTGTTTTTATCATCAAAGTCTGTGAAATTTTGTCCAATTTTTGTTGATTCAATCTTATTGGTTATACAGCTATTCAATTTTGTTTCTTTCACAATTCTATCTCTAAAGAATCCAGGTTTGTAGGAATTTGTCCATTGCATCTAGGCCACTCAACAGTTAGCATAACTACTGAGTACTCTTGAAATTCTTCATATTCTTGAGAATGGATGGTGAGGTCTCAAATTTTAGTAATATCCATCTCCTTTTTTTTCAAAGGTAATCTTGGAAAAGGTTGCTAATGTTGTTATTCATTTTTGAAGAACCAACTTTTGGTGCATCCACTTTCTTTGCAGTTACTCTAGTCTCTGTTTTGTTTATCTTCATTCTCATCTTTAGTTTTCTCCTTCTACTAGCTTAGGAGAACTTTTGGGGGGCAAGGGTCTCATTATATAATGCAGACTTGCCTCAAATTCACAATCCTCCTGCCTCAGCCTCTGATTCTAGGATGCTAGGTTATATCACATACTTCACCTGCCTCATAGTAGTTTTTAAAGACTTAATATAATAATCAAGTAACCTTTTTTGGCAAAATACCACACACAGAGAAAGAAAAAATGTTGCTGAAATTATTCCTACCACTAGTGTTAGCATTGAATCCAGGTAGCCAGGTCTATCTGTGATTAACCATACAGATTTAAGTAGTTTTAAAAACCACTTTAAGCTCCAGTGTTTCATCATCTGAATGGAAATAATTTCTATATGACAGACTCGTCATGTAAATGAAACCATATACAAATACAGGGCCAGCCACATCATAAATACCATACCACCATGGTCAACATTAGCATTAATAATCACTCTTGAGCAGAGTAGTGAGGTTTGAGCCCCAAATATTCACAACAAGGAGTAAAGAGTTGAGGTCGGCATTGATACATAAGGGATGTGGGGAGACACATGTTATCCAAAAAGTGAAATCACTGTAACATGGCTACTAAATCAAAATTGGAGAGAGAAAACGAGGGGGGTTGGGGGGGTCTGGTGCAAAATTTCAAACCTGGTATTTTACTAGTTTTCATCCTCCAGGATGTGTCCATGATGGGCTTAGACAAGCAAGGTATTAGTGGAGGGATATGCTTGTGAAGGTGAGCCTGAGATAGCCCTCAGGACACATGCAGATATGATCTCTGTGCAGGCAGGGGAGGAGGCATGTCTTAGATTGCAGTGCAGTTCCAACAGAGTTTCTGCAAGGTCAAGGCTGAGTTCCCCACAGTCACCAAGCAGAGGGGAATGGGGTCTTACAGGGTCTTTTTTGCTTTCCTACCCCACTGCAGAAACCATGGTCTCTGCAGAGGAGCTGGTCCATTGAAAGTCAATAGCCTGGGCCTTCTGTCACTTAGATCACAACCACAAGAGGCGATTTACTCATGGCTGCCACAACTGAGACCCTGAGAAAAAGATGTAGCCATGGAAACACTGGATATTCAACACACAAAATCACTATTGTTCTGTCTCACATTCCCACAGCTTCCCGTGATTGCCTGGATGAAATTGATGGAATTTGGGAATTGGAAGGAAGAGGGAGAACCAACCTAGAAATACAGCGAGGTGAAAAGGACACTTGCTAAGATCCTCACACTTCAACTCACCTAATCAGTCTTCCCACAGAAAGATGGGAAGGTGTTTATCAGTTTTGGGAGTTTCCTGGTAGAAACTTCAGGGTCACTCATGTATACTATTATATCATCTGCAAATAGGGAAAGTTTTCTTCCTTTCCCGTTTGTATCCCCTTGATCTCCTTTTTTTGTCCTATTGCTCTAGCTAGAACTTCAAGTACTATATTGAATAAATATGGGGAGAATGGACATCTTTGTCTTGTTCCTGATTTTAGTGGAATCGCTTTGAGTTTCTCTCCATTTAATTTGATGTTGGCTGTCAGCTTGCTGTAAATTGCCTGTATTACACTTAGGAATGTTCCATGTATTCCTGATCTCCCCAAGACCTTTGTCATGAAGGGGTGTTGGATTTTGTCAAAGGCTTTTTGAGCATCTAATGAAATGATCATGTGTTTTTTTTTCTTTCAGTTTGTTTATATGGTGGCATTCTTGCATCTCTGGAATGAAGCCTATTTGATCACGGTGGATATTTTTTTGCTGTGTTCTTGGATTCAGTTTGCCACTATTTTGTTGTTTATTTTTGCATCAATGTTCATAAAGGAGATTGGTCTGCAATTCTCTTTCTTTGTTACATCTTCGTGTGTTTTGTGTATCAGGGTAACTGTAGCCTCATAAAAAGAGTTTGGCAATGTTCCTTCTGTTTCTATTGTGTGGAACAATTTGAAGAGTATTGGTATTAGCTCTTCTTTCAAAATCTTGTAGAATTCTGTCCTGAAACCATCTGGTCCTGGGCTTTGTCTGGTTGAGAGATTTTAATGACCGTTTCTATTTCCTTAAGGTTTATAGGTCTATTTAAATTGTTCATCCGTTCTTCATGTAATTTTGGTATATGGTACCTATCCAGAAAATTGTTCATTTCTTTTAGATTTTCCAGTGTTGTGGAGTAGAGGTTTTTGAAGTATGACCTAATGATTCTCTGGATTTCCTCATTGTCTGTTGTTATGTATCCCTTTTCATTTCTGATTTTGTTTATTTGGATGCTCTCTCTTTGCCTTTTGGTTAGTTTGGACAAGGGCTTGTCTATCCTGTTGATTTTCTCAAAGAACAAACTCTTTGTTTCATTGATTCTTTGTATTGTTCTCTTTGTTTCCATTTTATTGATTTCAGCCCTCAGTTTGATTATTTGCTGGCATCTATTCCTCCTGGGTGAGTTTGCTTCTTCTTGTTCTAGAGCTTTCAGGTGTGCTGTTAAATCATTAGTGTGAGATTTCTCCAACTTCTTTATGTTGGCATTTAGTGCTATGAATTTTCCTCTTAGCACTGCTTTCATAGTGTCCCATAAGTTTAGGTATGTTGTACATTCATCTTCATTGAATTCTAGGAAGTCTCTAATTCTTTCTTTATTTCCTTCTTGACCCATTGGTGATTTGGTTGAGCATTATTCAGTTTCCATGAGTTTGTAGGCTTTCTGTAATTTTTGTTGTTGTTGAAATCTAACTTTAAGCCATGGTGGTCCAATAAAATAGAGGAGGTTATTCTCAAATATTATTAAGGACCCACTTTAATAATATTCTTCCCAGGGGCCTAGAAGAGAAGCTATGAACAGTGAACATTATTTTTGGGGAAGTGAATCTGAGGAAACCAAGCTCTTTCTTTGTTTGTCTACTTGATTCCTCTGGGATAAAAATCCTGTCTACACAGCTACAGTTCTGTTTTCATGCCTAGTTTTTTTCTTGCCTGATTTCTCTCTATATTTATCTACTGTCCCCTCTAAGTTCTATCTTAATTCTCTCATCTTAATTCTGCCTCGACAGGGCCTTCTCATCTTGGCCTTACTCATCTAGTATTTCCCTGTCTGGCTCTTCCTCATCTTACATTTTGTCCTCAAGTTCTCTCCTCAAAATTTTCCTCTAAGTCTCCTTATACCTCTCAGTTTCCCCAAGTGTCTGAGGTATTCAGTTATAAACCCAAGCAATAGCAATCCTCTGGCAGAGCAAGTCATCAGGCTTGAATTCCTACAGGGTCATAAAGGCAGGTAAGAATTTTCCTCAAGCAGTGACTATCAGGCTTTCTTTTACAACCCAAAAAGAGAGTGGTAAAAGAGGAGGTCAACTGAGAGATAATGATTGCTTAGTATATCAAAGAAAGGGGGATTTACATACTCAGTCTACATTCCTAGAAGTGGTTAGGTAAGAAGTTAGGAGTCTATAATGTTAGTGAGCTTGTTTAACAAAGTAGGGTCTCTGCTTAAATTACACAAGAAATGAAGCTATCCTCCTGACCTAGGAGACAGGCGTTGTTTCTATAAGGTTGTTACCTTAGTTCAGGAGATTGTTTGGCCTTGGATGCTTGATAGGTATTTTAGATAAATACACTGTTAGGAGTTCTTGGAAGCACACATAGCATACAAGAAAATCATTGTAGGAACCATCTAATATATATACAAGACCTAAAACATCACCAAGACTTCTTTATTTTTTCCCCCCGATGAATGACATCATCACTTGGATGGATGGCACTCGCGGGAACCGAACTCGCCACCTCTGCCACCGCAGGTCAGACGCCTAACCTCTGAGCCACCTCTCGGGTCGCTCACCAAGACTTCTTAAGCCACGGTTTGACCTTCGGAAAATTGCTTGACCTTTCCAAGTAGCAGCTTCTGGGATAGAAGCTGAATTCCATTATGGTTTCCTATGGCTTGCAGAAGTTCCAGTTTTTTCATTTATTAAAAAAGGAGAATGTTTAATTCTCTCTAGGGTAAAAAAAAACATGAAAAAATTAAATTTGGAGATGACTTGAAAAATGAAAAGTAAGGGTTGATTAATATTTATAATCAATAATCTATGTAGATGGCAAGCTGAGAATTAGTTTAGCCATCTAATAGGTGTAGTTGTACATAATCAGAATATCTCTGTTCCAAGAAGGGAGCAGAGGAGTAACATAAAAATCTATCACTAGCTAGTATAGCATAATATGATCAAATGTGTCTAAATACTATAACTGTGACTTATCAAAAAATGATTATTTTGGAATATACCTCTATCAATCTCTGATTAGTGGTATTAATTTGGTTAAACTGTATTTTGAAGAGGCATTGTTAGATAAAGAGTTACTTCAGTTAGTCATGAGCACCTGTGGGACCAAGGTTGCAGTTGAAACTGACCTAATAATTAAAATTTGTAATCAAGGCAATATTGACCCATTTACCTATGGGAGGACTGTAATAATGTGTGTCAGGATATACATAGAAAGACTTACAGAACAATCGTCAGAAGTATATGAGGAGAAAATCTGATAGTATATAGATTTCAGGATCATGGGCAGAATTTATGTAATTAATAATAGAGTGTTTTTTAAGGGCAGTCCAGCCCCTAGGCTGGGGAGTTCAGCACCAAAAGAGGGGTAAGTTACAAAGGGGCTGTAGAAATCATTCATGGTTATTTCCTGCTGATATGGGTCTGATGCTAAGGGAATTGAAGGCTGGAATGCAGTGGAAACACAGGCAGAGCAGGCTGTTTCAGGCTCTGTAAGACCTGTGTAGCAGGATTTTCTGTCTTAGGTGCTAGAGGGCATGATGCAGGGCTGAGCTGGACAGCACATCCATGTGGGCTGGAGGATGGAGGATGGGGTGCAGCTCGTGTGACCCTGAAAGGTCATGCTCAGTGGGAGCTAGGGTGCATTGCCCTAACCTTGTTGACCCCACCTCAGGAGATCTCAGCATAATTGACTGTGCCTATCTTAGATTGACTTGCCAAACAAGCTCGTATCCATCATTGACTACCAGCCCTGGAAGGGCATCAATCCTGGAGAGCTGTCTGGGTGGCGGGCTTTCGGCAGTAGCCTTCTGTTTCTCAGTGAGCCAATAATCTAGGTATCTGAGAGCCAATAAAATCTATAGGGTCACCTTTGTGGCTGCCTTCTGTTGGTGAACCTGTTGCAGAAGATATATATTTGAACAAGAGAAGGATTAGTCAAAATTTCAGTCTCAAGGACTTGGATGGGACCCTAGTCATATTTATATGAAATGTGCCAATCGAAGTCCTTCTGGTGATGTATAACCAACCTTGTAGGGGGTGAGGCGATTTCTTTTTTTTTTTTATTTTCCCTTGAATTTGTTTTATTGGGGTTGAGGGTTAGATATAGAAGTTGCAGTGCACAGCTATATTTAGAACAAAACATTATATCCTACAATAAAAAAAATAATTTTTATCAAAACCAGATTTCAATCACAGTTGCGTACACGTTGAATTGCACTTTGCAGTTATCATGACAGTGTCTTTTACAGCACTCCCCATGTCAGCCTATGTTTTTTTCGGTAGACATGGATTCTTCCAGAGCTTTCTTCTGGCTCCCCTTCCGTGAGTATTTGTACTTGTCTACATAGGCTTTAACCAGATTTGCCACTTTAGTAGAATTGACTTCTCCACTCTTACTGTGACAAACTTTGTCCACAGCTTTCCGCACGATCTCCTTGTACTCTTCCTTGGTGATGTCTTTATTTTGGTAAAACAGCTTAATAGCCAATTTCACCTCCTGTGCCGCTTTCTCTTGAATTTGCAATTTCTTGTCTGTCTTCGAGCTATCTGCGCTGGCTTCCACTGGAACACTTACTTTGCTTTCTGCCAATTTTACAGCAGCATTAGAGGCTTGGACGTGACTTGATGACGAAGTATTACCAGAACTTGGTCCCTGAACTGATCCTGTGTTTCCTGGGGCTGCTGATGGAGCAGGCAAGACTTGGGTAGCCATGTTATTACTTACATGAGAAGCACTGGGAAGGCCCTGCACTTGCTTCCCATCTGGTTGTGAAGCCACATAACTGACCTGCTGGGATGGTGGAGGAGGGGGTGGTGGTGGCGGTCCCTGAGGTACACTGGCAGGGGCAGCTACCTGCATGAGAGGCACTCCTGTGTGGAGATGCAGGGGCAGCTGAGGGTGCATGGTGAATGGGTTACGCTGCATATTCGTCAAAGGGGCGTGAACACCCACTGGGTACGGGAAGATACTCATAGGCGGATGCTGTGCATTCATTGGGGGTGGAATTATGTTCATGCGTGGCTGCATCATATTTACAGGTAGCTGAGAACCATCATCTTGGTTTGTTTGGTCTTTTAAGTTAGCATCCGGTTCAGGTATTTCCTCCTCTTGTCTCATCCACCCAGACTGTGGACCTGCAGAGTTCCTCCCATGCCAAGAGTAATAGTTCTGTACATCTGCTGGCAGAGTCTTTCTTACTGCCCAACTGGACGCGGACGTCCATCCTGACCTGTCTGCAGGTGTACCGAAAGAGACATCTTGCTCACTTTTCCGCTTAGATGGCTGCTGCTCCGCAGACTTGAAGGAGTCACTCCCTGAGAGGGGTGTATGGCTTTGCCACCTGTTCTTGTTCTGGTCACTGTAGGCAAAATTACCTCTGTAGGTACCTTTCCCTCGGCCACCTCGACCACGGCTGGACATCCAACCTGGGCCGAAGTTTTTACTCCAAGAATTCCCTGAATTTTCGTTCCTATTTTCTTCCCAGTGGGAATCTTTTAACTTTTCAGGATTTCTGGTCCTTGGATCTGGCCCAGAGTTTATTTTTTCTGTTACCCAACTGGGACAGTCATTTCTATGCTTATCTGTGGAATTTGGATCATTAGCATCTGCAATGATGTCATTTTTTTCTTTTCTTGTATTTTCGTTCTGTTTCTCTGAGTCATTCCTTCGGTAGCGGTCATTTCCTCGAGGATACCTCCAACCATCATTTGTCCATCTTTCCTTCCACCGAGGAGAGTAACTATCTCTTTCATTTCTTCCAAATGATGAACTCTTACTTTTTGTTCTCAATCTTGATGGTGATCGAGAGCGAGATCTGCACCTTGACCATCTTCTGGCTCTCCTCTCTCTATCTCTATCTCGATCTCTCCTCTGCCCATCTCTATCACTTTCTCTTTCTCTGCTCCAGGACCTAGATTTTTCTCTTGAGGAAGAATCTTTTGCTCTGGATTGAGATCTCTGGTTCTCTCTAGGAGCATCTCTTCTTGGGGATACTGATTCCGATCTTTTGGCTTCCCGAGCATTCTCTCTCTTTGGAGACCGAGACTGCCCCCGTTCTCTTGCCACATCCTTTTTTGGTGAGAGAGAATGAGATTTTCTCCATCCTCTGGCAGACTCTCTTTTGGGTGATGGTGACTGAGAAGTCTTGCTTTCTACTGCAGTCTCTCTTTTTGGAGATGGAGACTGAGCCCGCCTCTTTTCTTGTGCAGCATCTTTGTTAAGAGACCAAGTTGTAGATGGAGAATGAAATCTAGATCTCCGAGTACGAGGCTTTGGGGTTGTATCCACTAGGCTTTCAGGTGGTTGAGCTACGGTTTCAACCTTTTCAATTGTAGGATCAGAAGACAGCTTATTTTCAGAACTGGGGGTCACAGAATTTTCATTCAATTGTTTAGAATCAGTATTTACAGTTGATTCCATTTCAGACTCATTCTGGTCACTACAAAATGAATTGCACTCCATAGGTACTGTTTCATTATTATCTTCACTAAAATGTTTCTCACTCTGTTCAGTTTCTGTGTTAGGTAACTCTATAGGTAGGGAATGTTCAATCAGAGATTCTGTCTTTTCTTCTAAAGATTTATCCAGTTGGGTGTCATCAAGATTATACTTCAATAAAATATCTTCACAATCTTGAATAGCACCGGAACTTTCATTTTCTGAACTGTCACGTATTGGAATTATTTCTGTATTTTCAGTTTGAACATGCGCAGGCAATTCAGTGTCTGAGCTGGCAACACAGTGTCTGTTCAGTGTGTGTGCAATTTCACCCTCAGAAGATTCCAATTTGGGGCTCTCTACAGATGCTTCTATGTTTACTGAAGAATCTTTCAAATCAGTGCTTTCTACTATCAGACTCTCCTCTATTTTTTCATCATTAACTACTGACTCTGTATTTTCAGATACTTCACCCAGAGGACTGGACACTGGCTGAGGTCCTTCAATGTCAGAAGCTGGACACGTAAGAAAACCATCAGGAGGACTCTCTGTACACACAGGTGCCTGTACCTCTGACTCTGAACTTCCAGGCGCCTGCTCTTGATTTTCTATCAGATCACTTCCTTTTACAGAAGGATCTGTAGCAATCTCATGGTCTTCACGTAACTCCTTAGCCTCTACACCTGTATCCTCTCCAACAAGCATAGGAGGATCCTGACTGCAAGATTCAGAATATACAAATTCTTCTTCTTCCTCCAGCTCATGATTCGTGGTTTGTTCATTTTCTTCTGTTTGTTCACTGCAATTTTTCAAGCAATTAACCAAATGATTTTCTCCATCTGTCTGAATAGAAGAAATGCTACTACTTTCTACTCCTGATTGCTGCTCTTTCTCCACCATGGGGTGTGTGTCAGAGTCCGCTGTTTCTTCCTCTACTGAATCACTAGATGTTGTTTTTTCAGGGGGAGGTACAGATTTCCGAAGTTTCTTTTTCAAGGAAGGAGGCTTTCTTCCTCTCCTTACAGATTTGCGTTTTGGAGCCTGTCTTGTTTGCTTTTCTGATTCAGCTGGAGGGGAAATACTTACAGAGGAGTTACTGTTCCCTGGGGCATCCCACTCAGAACTATTTGACCCTGGGGACTTCTGGGGCTGGCTGACTGTCTCCGCTCTTGTGTTTCGTGTGGACCTCCTTGTAGGAACAGATGTTGCAGGTTTTCGTCTTGATCCTTTGGTACTGGATGTGCCCGAAGTTTGCTTCTTTTCTCCTCCTCCTTGGGTGTGTGCTAATGCGCATCCCTTATGAGAAGAAGTACCTTCCAATTCCAGGTAATGTATTAGGAAACCATGACAACTCCAATTCCTGTCGTTTTTGCCTAATCAATGCACTGATTTCACTGACTTCTACAGATTCAGTAAGCTCTATAGGTTTGAGGTCCCACATTATGGCTGCCACATGCAAACAAACTGGACACGAAATGTCCGATACAAGGATCTGTACATTGATTTGATCTTCGAACCTTATTTGTCTTTGCTGTAGCATTTTTCTTCTCATCCATTTTATTGTTTGAAAAGTTTCTATTCAACACCTTCAAATCATGAAATCTTTCACACAATACATCTTCTCCAATGGTGTTTCTTTTTCTTTTATCGCTTTTGGAACTTTCATGATAAAAGAGTTGTTTCTTAAAAGACCTTTCATTTTCCTTGTCTTTTATTTCTCTCAATTGTCTTTTTACTTGAATCTTAGCACAATCTTCAAATGCACTGAGTTCAAACACGGCCTGAAAGGGTTTCCGGTCAATTGGACAAGAAGCCAGTATCTCTGCCCACTTAAGAATACAGGTCATGCGGGGCGGTGGTGGTGGTGCACGCCTTTAATCCCAGCACTCGGGAGGCAGAGGCAGGTGGATCTCTGTGAGTTCGAGGCCAGCCTGGGCTACAGAGCGAGACCCAGGAAAGGCGCAAAGCTACACAGAGAAACCCTGTCTCGAAAAACCAAAAAAAAAAAAAAAAAAAAAAAGAAAAGAATACAGGTCATATAGAAGACATGATTACAACTTTCTGGAAAACCAACTTCCTTTCCTAAGAGGCAACTAAGACATATTGGATATCTGTCTGCTTCATTGTACAATAGGCCAGAGGTACCAGCATTATTTCTGTTTTCTTCACCTTCCATATCTTCACACTCCTGATCACCCACATTCTGATTATACACAGATTTCTTCTTCATCTCTCCTTGTGAAGGAGTTTCCTCAGGCCGAGGTCCAGGCGTCGCGCAGGAGGCCAGGTCTCCCCCGTCAGTCCGCTGTGAAGTTCCGCACTATGGTCCCTTCTTCTGGCCGCGTGGGGAGGGCGGGGGGGGGGGCCGGCTGGTTGGTCGGTCGCGAGCACGCAGCCACTAAGCAGTGGCCCCGGGCAGCACTGCTCCGCGGTACGGCTTGTGCCACCACCGCTCCCCTCGCCCAACGTGTTGGGCGGCCTCCCCTCCCCCCTCCCCGCGATTTCTTAATATTTAGGGTTGCATGCCGGTGATGACATGACCTTTACTAATACGACAGTAGCAGGGCAAATCATACATTACCCCTCTGAAGTTTCTTCTTTGTCCAAAGTCTCTTGGTCTGTAGCTGGACGCACATCTCTGGAGGGTATCCATATCGGTGTGGTGGTATTCTGGGGAAAAATGCAAGCATACCCTCTCCCTCGGGTTAATAGGGGAACAGAGTGTTGTCACTGAAGGGTGATGGGATCCCTTCAATGCTCTGAGGCAATGGTGTCTCCCAAGGCAAGTAAATAAGTGTTTTGTCCAATTCAGGCTTGTGTGACAGGGTTAACACATGGTTCTTGGCCCGTGAACATCTCAAGAGAAACAACAATGTTGTACTGTATATTAAAATGAGCCTGAGCCTTGGCCTGGTCATCATAGGCCACTTGCCAATTAAGGAAGACCACAGGCTCCAACACAGCCTTCATCAAATGGTGCCAGTCATAATAAGTCTGTAAATGCATTGCCCATTGCCATAGGACTTGCTCAAAATATGGCGAGTCAGGACCTGACTCATTAGCAGCCTTACTGACCAAAGATGTGTCTGCAAGAGGAGTAGGTATCCATGGCTGCTGTGGGATGTTCTGTATGGCAAATGTGTTGCTAATAAAACACTGATTGGCCAGTGGCTAGGCAGGAAGTATAGGCGGGACTAACAGAGAGAATTAAAAGAGCAGGAAGGTGGAAGGAGTTGCTGCCTGCCAGCCACCGCCAGGACAAGCAGCATGTAAAGATGCCGGTAAGCCACGAGCCATGTGGCAAGGTATAGATTTATAGAAATGGATTAATTTAAGATATGGGAACAGTTAGCAAGAAGCCTGCCACGGCCATACAGTTTGTAAGCAATATAGGTGTCTGTGTTTACTTGGTTGGGTCTGAGCGGCTGTGGGACTGGCAGGTGAAAGAGATTTATCCTGACCGTGGGCCAGGCAGGAAAACTCTAGCTACACATGGCTGGTTAGCCGCATTGGGACCCACATTAACTGGAAACACCATGGTGGGCATGTGCAGCACCATAGGTGGAATAGGCTGGGAGGTATGCAGAGCAGCTGTCTCGGCAGGCAGACATCCAGGCAAATCACTCTGTGGATACTGCAGTGGGTGGGGGTAGCTGCTCTAGGCATGGGGGAAGCAGAGAAAGGGGCTGCCAGTATAGGTTTGGGTGCTGCCTTTCCACAAGCATTTCCTCTCTCTTTTCATCCCTTTCCTTCACTTTACACCTATTTTCAAGCCTCTCCTTGCCAGCAGAGGCAGAGGAAATATCAGTCATGGGTGGAATGAAGGCAATAGATAAGTTGGTGTTACATTGTTTCTGACAGTGTTTTTGTGGGCCTTAATGACCTTCTCAGTAGAGGATGAATTTAGGCCAGCAATTATAGTCAACAAAATGGGCATAAAAAAACAATTGGAGGCCACTTTCCTTTTTCTGGCCAGGAACAGAACTCTTATCCAAAGATCAAGTTCCCATATGTTCTCTGAAGAGATCCATGGAGCAAGCTCCACAGCCTCCACCCAAAACCTTTCTATTTCTGATGTTGTAGCCCAGAGCCCCTGGATGGTTAGGAGGGACTTAAGGGCTCCAGTAGGGGCCTCTTTATGGTGAGGGAGGAAATTTCCCATAGTGTTAGAAGGTGGGATAAACAACAGTGACTGTGGCTCTGTTTCCTGAGGGACCAGCCCTTATATGGAAACACTAGGCAAGCCTAAACAAAAGTATGTGCCACCCTACCATGCCGACAGACTCACAGACAAGACAAACAAAAGAAGAAAGTGGTTGTTCCAGTATTTACCTGCTAAAGGGACTGAAATCACACAACATAGAGGGGCCTACTCAAGGGGGCTGCTCAACCAGTGCCGCACATGACTATAGGGAGACAAGCAGACCCTGTTCAAGTACCAAATTTTCCGGGTTTTGGCATGAGATGTTGCAGGGTCCTTTGTCATTGTTCCTTTTGGGGGAGGGGGCCAAGTAGGCGCAGAATCAATGACACAGACAGACTCTGGGAGAAGGTAGAAAAAACAAGCTCAGTTTATTCAGTTAGAGGCAAGCCTTATATACCCTTGACCCCTCCCTGGGGGGAGGTCTGATGAATATGCATCTGCTGGTGTGACATGGCTGTCTCTCATTGGTCCAGGTCATCTCCAGATCATGTTTCAGCTGCTGTTGCTAAGGCCCTTAGGCAGACCCAGGTTGGCTCTCAGAAAGTATCTTTTTTACTTGGCTGAGCCTTAAGCTTGTTAGGGATGAGTCATCCCACAGTTGAGAATTATTAAAAGTAGGCATCATGAAGGCAAATCTTTCTCTGTCTTTTTCTTGTAAGGGTATTGAAAAGAAACAGTCTTTTAAATCGATAACTATAAGAGGCCATCCTTTAGGTAATAGAATAGGCAAAGGAATTCCAGATTGTAGAGAGGTCATTGGCTGAATTACTTTGTTAATTGCTCTAAGGTCTGTTACCATTCTCCACTTACCAGATTTCTTTTTAATAACAAATACAGAAGAATTCCAAGGGCTGGTTGATTCTTCAATATGCTGAGCATTTAATTGCTCTTGTACCAGCTGTTCTAAAGCCTGCAGTTTCTCTGTTGTTAAAGGCCATTGCTGAACCCATATAGGTTTGTCTGTTAACTATTTTAAAGGTAGAGCTGTTGGTGTCTATTAAAGATCAGCAGCTGCTGTGCCCTGTTCTTGTACAATCTGGATGGTTGGTGACTGTTCTTTATAATACCTTCTAATATTTTTCTCAGAAACATATGTCAGTTTATGGTTTCTTTCTGAGGTCAGAGGAATGTTAATCTGGGTATTCCATTGTTGCAACAAATCACATCCTCATAAATTCATAGCTATATTAGCCACATGTGGCTTTAATTATCCTCTATGTCTTTCTGGCTCTATACAATCAACCCATACTGCACTCTGTTTCACTCACTCTGTTGAGATCATGTTCCAGTCCCTAACAGCTGAACATTTACATCCTGAAGAGGACAATTTGGATGCCAAGATTCTGGTGCAATTATTGGTACATCCACACCTGTGTGTATAAGACCTTCCAACAGAATATCATTTATTTGTATTTTTAATTTTGGTCTTTGTTTATTTATATTTGCCAAAAAATGCTTTATGGTTGCTCCTGAATTTTCTGTTCTCTCTGCTTTAGCTGTCCTATCACTCTGAGCAGTATGGTTTTTTTTTTTTTTTTTACAATAGGCATTTGGTTATTTAATTGCTCTGGGAAGGGGTTTCTTCTATGATGGCAGGAAAGGACTGAACTGAATTTTCCCAGGGGGTCTGTGAAAGGCCCCTCAGGGAGTTTCCTGATGGCAAAGGCAAAGGATTACCTTGTCTGTCCCTTGTTGATCTACATTAGTCCAATGTTTGCCATTTTCTACATAATCCAGAAGGGAGGGGCTTCTGTTGCCATTGTTCCTTGAAGAAACATTGTTTCTAGGAATGCCCTGTTTACAGTCCCTTTTTAGGTGACCTTGTTTACCGCAATTAAAGCATCTGACATTATTATATTTCTTCAAACCTCTGGAAAGCACTTCTCCTATCCAAGTATCATCACTGTCATGAGATTCAATATTAATTGTATCTTGGATCCATTCTTCCAAGGGTGCTGATCTTGCCTTTAACAACCTTATTATACTTTTGTATTCTGCATTAGCATTTTCAAAATCCAGAGATTCAATTATTATCTGTCTAGCTTCTGAATTTGATATTTTACTGCTGAAGACAGCCTTTGTAAGAAATCTATGAAGGTTTCTTTTGGGCCCTGTACAACTTTTATAAATCACTCAATTTTCTTTCCTACTTTTAAAATTCTGTCTCGAGCATTTAAGGCTGCCATATGGTATAGAACTAGGGTATGGCCATCATATAAAGATTGTCTTTGTATATCTGCATAATTGTCTTCTCCAAGAAGTTGAACTTGGGAAATTTCTGCACCTCTAGCCCTACATTGTTGTTCTATAGTCTTCACCTCCTCTTTCCACCAGGTTCTCCATTGTAACTGGGTTCTAGCCTCTAGGATTGCTGTAACCTAGCTAAATCTTTCCAGTCTTGAGAGAGAATTCTATTACAAGTTGACCACAAGTTTAACACCTGCTTTACAAATGGAGAATGCATACCATATGGGATTATAGCTTCTTTAAATTTCCTCAAATCTAACATTTCCCATAGGAGTCCAGTTAGCTTGTACACAGTCTTGAATATTTGGCAGTTCCTGTAAGGTTACAGAATAGATTAAGGTTGGAAATTTGAAAACCTTAGGCTGTCTCTCGGTAGCCATATAATTCAATGCTGAGATAGGTTCACCTTTAAATTCTTCTGTCTGGGCTTGAATTTCTCTATGATTTGTATTAACAAGTTTTTCTAAAATTTTTATCTTGGCACTCAAATTAACCAGCCTTCTTAATGATAAAACAAAAGTGACCAAACAAATAATATTCATAATGACATTATGTAAATCCCATCAACATTAATTATCCTCTCATTTAATTGTTCCATTTTCAGACTTCCTAATGTGTTATCAGAGACCAAATTCCTTCAATTGTAAAAATGTTAAAAAATTCTCTTTTAACTAATTTCTCCCTTTAAGAAATCTTACTTAACTCACCAAATTTGCTGACAATGACGATTCAGATGCAAGGCTGACTACTCAGCAAAGAACAATAGAAGCCCAAACAGGTTTCAAGACAGCTACTTAGTGTATTATCAGCCTGAGATGGCTATCCAGAGAGAGCCCACAACCCACCAGGAGAGAAAAAGCCAAAAGGACTCCAGCTCACATGGAGTGGAGCCTCCAGCTGCATGCAGGTCAGGCTTGAGTGGGGGTCCATAAGGCCACATGCAAGCAGCTTTTTTTGTGAATTTGTGCCACAAGTGTTGGGGCATCAGGTGTAAGATGAATTTCTAAATGGTCTTCTTTATATATATAAAAAAAACAAACCTGGAGCCACATACAGGGGTAAAAGCTGGAAGATCAGAGAAGCAGATAGATGCCAGCCACATTCATACTGCTAGGAAATCCTCCACCCAAGAGAGAGCTACTTTCTTTATACTCATGCCTATATACCTTTCTGTGCCCTGCCATCTTACTTCCTCTCTCTGCTCAGCTAAATCACTTTCTTCTTTCCTCCTAGCTCTATCACTTCCTGTCTGTCTGGACAGACCTCCAGACTTCTATGGTTAACTAATGCTGGGATTAAAGGCATGTGCCACCATGCTTGGCTCTGTTCCCAGTGAGGCCTTGAACTCAGAGAGCCAGATGAATCTCTGCCTCCTGAATGCTAGGATTAAAGGCATGTGATACCAATGCCTGGCCTCTATGTTTAATATAGTGGTGGGATTTTTCCTCTGACCTCTAGGCAAGCTTTGTTTATTAGAGAACAAATAAAATATCACCACAGACTCTTGTGGAGAATATAGGACCCTAGGAAGGGACAAATGGCTTCTTCTTAGTCCCCGAGGGGAAAGGACAAATAGAGGGATGCTGTGGGATGTTCTGTATGGCAAATGTGTTGCTAAGAAAACAATGATTGGCCAGTGGCTAGGCAGGAAGTATAGGCGGGACTAACAGAGAGAATAAAAAGAGCAGGAAGGTGGAAGGAGACGCTGCCAGACACTGCCAGCCGCCGCCAGGACAAGCAGCATGTAAAGATGCCGGTAAGCCACGAGCCATGTGGCAAGGTATAGATTTATAGAAATGGATTAATTTAAGATATAAGGACAGTTAGCAAGAAGACTGCCATGGCCATACAGTTTGTAAGCAGTATAAGTCTCTGTGTTTACTTGGTTGGGTCTGAGTGGCTGTGGAACTGGCAGGTGAAAGAGATTTGTCCTGACCGTGGGCCAGGCAGGAAAACGCTAGCTACAGAGGGACAAGAGGCTCAGCAACAGGAAGTGCTCAAGACTGGAGCTGGTGAGGAGAGGAAAGAGTCCACTGTCTATACTCCAGATTAATCCCCAGTGGCCTCTATAGTCTCAAGACTGACTCTCACAAAGTGTCAAGGCTGTAGAGGGTAAAAGTCCTTGTGTACACGGATGAGCACTGGAGGAGCTGGAAAAAGTTAAACAGGCATGCTTATCTCTTCAAAGGAAGGAGACGTTTACCTGTCTTCCTCCTGGAATGCTGGGAAAAATGTAGTTTATGACCTGGTGATCTTTGCTATCTGTAGGACAAGGCTTCAAACGAATCTCCCAGAATGTTGCATTTGTTTATCCCAGACTGTTCTCCCTAAGTCTTGGGCATTGTTTCTCAGTTCATAAAACCATCCTTGTGGAAGATGTCACTTATATTTTACTGCAGCCTAAGTGACTTCTGAGTTATCTTAGGGTGAGGACAATGTTGACTCCCACAGGCATTATGTTTACCTCAGTCTAGCTCCCTAGACCTTTATATCTTGAGCATTTTTTCTGAGTCAACAGAACCCATGTTTATGGAAGGAGCCATATGTACTATGAAAATGATCTCAATATGAACATGCCTTAAGTTCTTTGTACACTTGGGACTGAGTTAATTGTCATCAGGGGAGTTTTTTCCCCCACAATTGTGCTGTGCTTAAATATGGCTAAAATAAACCATCTGGTGCCAGACTCCAGAAGTTTAGCCCAGCACCAGCTAACTAAGTCAGGTGGAACCGAGTTTCATTCTTAACTCACCTGGATTGTTTCCCTGCAAACATCACAGGATGCCCACTCAAGGTAACTAAAAAATAAAAATAAAAAAAAAAACCTGGCCCAGTAAATACTGTCCACAGTTACAAAGTTAAACTCTCAACATACAGGGTCCTGGGAACATTTCTTCATTCCCACACAGGTATCTGAGCCTGTTATTGGCACCGGGATGACAGCTGGATCAAATTAATCCCCATCCTTATAGAGACATGATCCTAGGCAGGAAGACAAACCAGCAAAGGCATTGAGAAAGTGAGCTCCATGACTGGCAAAAGTCATGGGCAGACTGAGCAGGGAAAGGTCAGAATGTAAAGACTCAGAGCAGCATCCCACAAGGCAGAGTCCTGAAAACCTGACTGGGGTGATGAGGGCATTAAGTTGGACATACATACAGACACATGTACAGAAAAACTGGCATCAGGTGGGCCATTTGCCCTGATGGAGACATACCAACAGAGGCCTAGAAACTTTGCTTATTTTATATATCTGAGTTGAAGAGGCAAGTTTATCGTGTATAGCAGGACAATGAGGTAGGCAGGTTGGTTAATCTCAGCAGGAGGAAGAGTCTCAGGCTGTAGATATCCAGGAGGAGGAAGCCATGGTTGACAGTGTCTACATACATACACTGGCTTTAGCTAAAGGTTAATCATTTGGAACATCCATATATGGACCAAGAGATTTTGCCATCCCTGAGCCTATCCCCTAGACCATGAGGATTCTGGCCTGAGTGTGGAGGGAATTGGTCTGAGTACCAGCGAAAT
>CABHPH010148493.1:30919-42981 GCA_902168325.1 Peromyscus nudipes
ATGGAGAAACTGAGCAATGTAACCACCCACCTGTCCTGAGACAAAGGCTCTATAACCTGAGGGACTATGGCAGAAATCAGTCTGGGATTGACTGGCTGATATGAGATATTAGGACACTGTTACCTTCACACAAAGTCCCCAGCGATATCAGGACGTGGAAGATGACAGGACAGCTGTTTCTAAGAAAACTGGGAATGCAGAGGCAGCATTCAACAGCCAGTTTACTGAGCCACAGACAGCTGTGTTCAGGAAGAAGCTCCCGACAGGCAGAGGGCTTTAGTGGCTTTGTGGAGGTCCACAGTAGGACCTGCTCTTCATGAGGCAGTTATTCTGTCTCATTGAATGATTTGGACAAGCATGCAACTAAAGCCTGTAAAGTACAACATCAGATGGCTGACAAGGCCTTGATGCCCAGAAGTCTTCCCTTGTCAGGATGCCTAATTTATTGTTTGGTTGCTGTTGACACCTCTGCTTTGCTATCACAGTCAAGAAAGCACAGCCAAATCCAATGCCATGAAGCTTTTACCTTTTTCTAAAAGCTTTAGCGTTTTTAGTTCTTTAATTTAGGTCTCTGATCTGTTTAGCACTGTTTTTGCAGATGGTACTAGGGGAAAGCTATTTGGTACTAATATTCAGTTTTCTTTTTTCTTCTTCTTTTTTTTGGGGGTGGGGGTTAAGATAGGGTTTCTCTGTGTAACAGCCCTGGCTGTCCTAGAACTCACTCTGTTGACCAGGCTGGCCTTGAACTCACAGAGATCCACCTGCCTCTGCTTCCCAAGTGTTGGAATTAAAGGTGTGTGCCACCACTGCTGAATGGATACCCAGTTTTCTAAACACCACCTGTGGAAAGGGGATCTTTTCCTGAATTCCAGTCTCAGGTCTCTGGTCAGAAGTAACTGTGAGGTGATGGGGATGCATCAGCAGACAAAGGTGCAGTCAAGCATAACCACCTAAGTTCAGTCCTCAGGACCCACATGGTAGAAAGAGAGAACAGACACCCACAGTTGTCCTCTAATGTCCTCACACAATCCACGGCACATGCCCAAACAGACAGACACACAAACACAAAACAAATAAATAAATAAATGTAAAAAAATCATTTAGCTACAGGGGTGCAGTTGGACCAAGGAATATTCTGGTTGGGGGTTCTTGATCTGGTTTTTTGAGACAGTGTTTCTCTCTCTAACCCAGGCTGTTCTAGAGTTCACTTTGCATTCAGACTCATGCCTCCCCTCACCCAGCCAACCTTCTTACAGAAAATGAACACAAAGAAACAGACAGGGATCACACACCATGCTGAGCAAGCTTCCCCAGGTGCCTGTGTACTCTGATTCTTTCTTCCTTCTTCTGAATCTTTCCACAACAGATCAACCATCCCAGAGAAATTTCCCCATGTCAGCCCCGGTTGCTGCTGCCTTGGCTGTTGAAGTTCTGGCTGGGCTGGCTATCCTAGGAGGCCTGGCGTACTTCGTGTTTTTCAAGAAACTTAACCAGTATGGTGACATTTCCTCTTCTACTTCCTTCTTGCTTGCGAATGGAAAAGGTTTTCTTCACCTGTGTCTGTCTCTAGACTGGATTTCTTCTTGCCTTTCCTAAGTGCTGGCTTCTCACTAATTCATGGGGTCCTTAAATCCCTGCCTTCCCTCTCTCTAAACCCCACTCTCTGCTGGTCATGGCCATTCCCATTCCCACAGAGCTTAGAACAAAAGACCCATTGTATTTCTCTGTCTTCCAGTCAGGAAAAAAGGTGCCACAAAGAAAAAGACAAGAAGCAAAAGGAATGGAAGAAAGAAAAAGAGCAGCGGGAGAATGTAAAGGTCAGACAGAGAACCTACAGGGATGAACATCAGGGTCCCCTGGGACAAGCAGTGAGAAAAGAGAACCCACCAGTGGGAGACAAAGGGGTGTGGGTGTGAAGACAGAATGTGCAGAACACTGAAAAGAAGAGACCGTTGGGACCCGGGATGTCCCACTTAACCAAAGTACCATCCCCAGCACCAGTTAGAAAACAGCAAGTATGATGGGGTAAAAGGATCAAAGGCTAGGAGGGGCTGGTTAGATTGGAAAAGGAGGCAGCACCAAGAAAGGCAGTGGCAGCCATGGTGTGAATGCACAGCAAGGACACCAAGCAGCTCCCAGGAAACATCAGCTCCCAGGGTCCTTCCCAACTGAGGAACCAAACCACAGTGACAGGGTCTCCCATTTCTTTAGGACAAGAAGTAAGAGCATGCTCAGTGAGGACAACTGGACCTGTCCACCCACAGTAAGTAAAGGCACTGACCCTCGGGGATCAAAGGTCCCACCACCTTCCTGTCCTTCCATGGCATCCTGGACACCAGCCACTGTCTCCTGTCTGACTTACAGAGCAGATCTTCTTTTCCAGCCTCGGGCTGGCATTTTGTTGAGGCTGCCAAGTAGTTCCCAAATAAAGACACGGAGACTTATTATTAATTATGAATGCTCAGCCGTAGCTTAGGCTTGTCCCACTAACTCCTTTACCTTAATTTAAACTGTTTCTATTCATCTATGTTTTGCCTCAGGGCTATTTACCTTTCTTTCATTCTGTACGTCCTACTTTCCTGCTTCCTGTCTGTCTGTCTTTCTGTCTGTCTGTTTGTCTGTCTGGCCTCTGGTGTCTCCCTGGCTTCTCTTTTTCTTTCTTTCCTGAGCCTAAATTCCTCCTCCTCCTTACTCTCTCTACCCAGATGTCCCACCTATACGTCCTCCCTGGTTATTGGCTATAGTGGTATTTTATTTGTGCTGAAATGTGATTTTATTTGTATGTTAATAAATAAAGTTGCCTAGGGGTCAGAGCTATTAGCAAGCCATAGCGAAAGCCAGGGCGGTGGTGGTGGTGCACGCCTTTAATCCCAGCACTTGGTAAGCAGAACTAGGTAGATCTCTGTGTGTTCAAGGATACAGCCAGCATTGGAGACACACGCCCTTAATCTCAATACCAACCATAGAAGACTTGGAGGTCTGTACAGACAGGCAGTGACGAGGCAGTCACGTAGTTGGGTTTACAACCAATGAGAAGGCAGAAGAGAACTCTTATTTAAAGGCGAACGCACAGGAAGTAGTCCCCTTTCGGAGAGGTCTCTTGGCGGGAGAGGCTAGCTGGCGGAAAGCGGTAAGACTCTTAGCTCTGACCTCTTGGGCTTTCATCTTTACATTGGCTCTGTGTTTCTTATTTAATAAGACGGTTGGTTACATCTACAATTGGCCTTTCAGCTTTTTCTTAAAGTCAGAGACCATAGACAGGCAAGGTAAAACAGCAACACATCTTTACCTAGTTAAACAAATACATCTTTACATAGTTAAACAAATATTGGCCAACACCAGCCCTCAGGTGATATAGGTCCTCACCCCCTTCCCAGCCATGGGAGACCAAATCAGTGCTGAAGTCCACCTAGGCTAGGCTGGCATGAGGGAACCACATGTCCAAGAGCAGGTTCCTGAACCTAATGCCTTCCCTGCTGTGTGTGAAGGTTGTGGGCATTCATTCTCGCTTAGGGGGACTCTCTACTGTGTGTGTCTGGGTGCCATGGACCACTGTGCTCCTCCTTGTCAAAGGAACATGTCAGTCACAAATACCACTGAGGAAAGGATAATCAAGGCTTTGTGAACTTGGAGAACTCCTGAACTGAATAATCCAGGTCTCTGTCCTTGCTACCTCTCCTCTGGTCCTAATAACCTAGGTCTGTGAAACAGACTCTGGAGGATGCAAATCCTCTAACTGGACTTGGGCATCACACTCCTCAACCCCCACCCCACATCTACCACCACCTCCTGCCACCTCCTTTGGCTACAAATCACAAGTCTTAGATGAGCTTTGCACTTCCATGATCTGGTGACTCTTCTCTTGCTTCCCCAGGTCACGTGACAACTCTCCTAATGAGGTAAGCACTGCCACTTTCACTGCCTGCTTCCTCTCAGATGTCTCTGGAGAGATGGGGACACTCAGAGCCACAACTGTGAGTCCTTAGTTCCTTGTGCAGCAGACTAGGAGCTGTACCTCTCTCACCCTTAGCCTGCTCACCTGCATTCTGCCCCCTACAAAAGAGGTTACAGGTGTGGATGAGCTAATCCCTGTGTAGTTCCCAGTACAGACCCAAAGGAGGAAGGGCCACACCCCTTCTCCCTTGTCTCTTCTCATCTGAACCTGCTCTGGCCTTCAAAGGAAAGACTCCATTCCAATCAGTCTGAAGTGCAGGCTCTGGGATCTCACTCTGACCCCTCCTCTATCCAGCACCCTAGTCCCTTGATGTCTGCCAGATGGATTCAGACAAGAGACATCCTGTCATGTAGAAGACTGACAGGTTTCTTAGAGAATAATGGGAGGCATGCTCAACAGTGAGGGTGGACATTGGCCAAAGGGCCACTGTAGAAGAAAGGCCCTCAAGGAGCGAGAGTGGACAATGGCCAGGGACCACGGACTACATGTTAAAGTCGGCCGGGTGCTGTCTTCTAAAGTCTCTGGCACAGGAGGCCTTCCTGAGATGTTTTCCTGTGCAGGACAAACAGACCATGTGGGTTGACTCTAAAGGAGGAGACTATTGTGTATCTCTGTTCTTTGCCAGAAGGCTCCAGCCACATAGTAACTTATAGTCTTCTTAGCAACTGAGATAGACACTTAAGAATTTAAAGGCTGGAAATGTACTCTCATTACTAGAGTGCTTGCCTGGCTGTCCCTGGCCTAGGTTTGATCCACAGCACACATAAAGCAGGAACAGTAGTGTGTGCTGCAAGCTGCAAGAATATATTATAGAGATTTAGCTGTACATATTAAAGTTATACCTAGAAAGGTGAAGCTTTTAATATATCAGCTGTCTTCTGCTGTGAATTTCTTTTGTACTCATATACTACTAGGCCTTAAAGACAAAAAGTATAAGCTTCTGAGACCTAGTGCTGATCTGAACTAGGTAACACCCCTCCTAAGCCTAGGAGACAGGTGGATTGTAGATGCATAGCTCTGTTTCTTGTGCAAATGAAGCTGAGACAACCACTTTTTCTTCAGGCCTAGTGGCATTCCAGAGCTATTGACTCAGGACAAAAGAGTTTTTTGCATAACCAGGTGCAGTAAAGACTGGAGCACAATTCCTGGTCTCCTCAGAGTCACATGACTAGAGGAGAGAGGAACAAGGCAGAGTTTGTGTAGAGAATGGCTCACCCTGAGGAGAGAGCAGCAACAGCAGCAGCAGCACCACCAGCACCACCCACACACACTGGCATAGAGGGACAGGCAGGGAGTGTACACAAACACAGAGCAGTGACCACTATGTAAACTCCTATAGAGGGCCTTGTGGATCCTAGCTTCTACCTAGGAGCTGAGTGAGATCAAAGGAAGATCCAAATGAGACACTTTGAATTCACAACTAACTCTGTGCTGACATATATGGACCCCCTGTCTTGGATCAAGACATATATAACATGATTGTGAGGTAATCTTTTCTTGTGTAGAAATTTTTGTCTTAGGAGGTATAAAAGGGATAAGAGAAAAATAAGGAACATAGAAGGGAAACGTGAGGGAAGAAGAAGGGAAACAGCAGGGAAAAGGAAGGAAACAGCAGGGAAGAAGAACAGAACAGAGAAAGAACAGAAGAAGCAATAGAAAGAGAAAAATGAAACGAAGAATTAAGCTTTGACCCATCAGATGATATCTCCTGGCTGTTAATGCACTATTGCCAAAGAAACACCTCCTCTCTCCTTTCTCTGACTTGCTAAATGCTGGCTCTCTCAGCGAAACTGTCCCTGTGGATATTTTGGCATGGTCACTCTTGTGGGACTGTCTGCACCTTAGAGTTGTTTGGCATTATGTCTCTGTGAGAACTGCCACATGGAGGGAGTGACACTGTTAGTGCCCAGAGCTCTGGGAGGAGAAAACTGTCCAGCATCCAGCTGCAGTGGCTGATGCCCAGCTCCACACACATGACTCCTGGCTTTTGTTACAGCTTTTCTGTAAACTATACCACTGCCATGGGCAAGACAGAGACAGGCTGACTCATTTCCTCCCCAGTTTTGTCCACATCTGTCTGGGGTAGATGAGACCTACCTATGGCCATCCTTGTCTACCTCAGCCTTCTGTAGGGACAGCACCAACTCAGGGCCAAATTCTCAGTTGGAGAGCTGAGAGAGCATGTGGAACACCAGGGCCACCAGCTCCCTGCAGTCCACAGCAGAAGACACCCACACAGGCCAACCTTCCTGAAGGATGTCTCCTGAGTCAGGGCTCCAGGCCCAGCATGTCCCAGTGTACTCACCCTGCCCAGTCCTGCTGCCCAACAGAGGTCATAAATCTGCCAGAGCATCTCTTCATGTAGCCCAAGGCCTGTAGAGATGCAGCTGCAGGGAGAAACATGTGGCCGGGATACAGAAAAACTAATATGTGAAACTACCAAGGTACATGCTGCCCTCAGCCTGGAACCCAGATCCCCTCCCCAGGGAACAGGTGCTCAAGGACCTGGATTCCTTAATGGAAGGCAGTCTGGACACCCCAGGACCCCTGCACAAAAGACCAAAGATAGCATAGACTCTAAAATGCTCCTGGTCTTGAAGAGATGGCCTCCATTAAGAACTGCAGAAGGACAGTTTTAAAAAGACTAAATAGAGTATAAAAATAATCTTGAAAGACAAAAACATAATTAGACACACTTTAAAGATATCAGGGCAACAATCCAACATATAATAGTTTAAATAAACAAAATATCTAAAAATAATTAAAAACTAAAAAATAAAAATAAGAGTAACTTGAACAACAATGTGGGAGACTCTAACTCAAAACATAAAAGCAAAGCTGGAGAGGTGGCATGGAGAGTCAAAGCCCTGCCACTCAAGCCTGGCAACCTGGGCTGAAAGAGGAGAGCTGGCTTCCAAAATTATCCTCTGACCTCCACATGTGCACTATGGCATACAGAAACACATGTGTGCACTTATGTACACAAGCACATATCAAACACACATATACATACTAAAAATAAATTAAATTTCAAAACTTTATAACACTGAAGAAAGGACCTAAATAAAAACACCAGATAAAAAAGAAGTTCCAGGTGCACAGACTGGCAGATTTAATACTGTAAAAATATCTATATTACCAAAGGTGATCTAAACATCAGTGTAAAATCGGAACCAAAATTCCAAAAATGTTTCTGTGAAGAGAAATAGAAAACACTACATTCTCACAGAAGCAAACAAGACCCCAATGTCCAAAGCAACCCTGAGCAGAAAGAGGAATGCTGGAGGAATCACCATGCTCCATGTCAAATACCCCTAACAATAAACCTAACAAAACAGTATGGTTACTGGCAAGACATAGACATTCAAACCAGTGCAACAGAACATAGGACCTAGAGATAAACTGAGCAGCTACAGCTGATCTGTGACCAAAAATACATTGCCAAAATGCATCTGAGTAAAGATGGCCTCTTTGACAAATGTTCATGGGGAAACTGAATAGAAGCACAAAATTAAGTCCCTATTTGTCATTTGCCCAAAAATCCATGTGAACCTGAAACTTGGAAACTTCCGAAGGAAGAAACTTCAAGATACCTGCAGCAGCAAGGACTTTCTGGAATGGATTCCACTGCCTCAGAAATCACAAGAATTGGCAGATGAAGCTGGACAGTGGTGGCACATGCCTTTAATCCTAACACTTGGGAGGCAGAGGCAGGAGGATCTCTGTGAGTTGGAGGCCATCCTGGTCTACAGAGTGGGTTCCAGGATAGCCAGGGAGACACAGAGAAATCCTGACTAGAGAAACCAAAAAAGAAAGAAAGAAAAGTATTGGCAGATGGGATTGCATGAAACTGAGAAGTTTCTGCACAGCACAAGAAACCACTTTGAGTCAGCCAGAATGGGCAGGAATGTTGCCAGATACACTTCTGAGAAGGAATTAACACATAGTCTACAGAAAGAGTTCAAAAAGTGAATCAGATAGCAAGAGAGCCTCAAATCATCTGGGCAGTAAATAGATAAAGGTACAGAATAGAGTCCTGAAAAGAAGTGCAAATGGGGAGTAAATACATGAAAAAACCAGTGTTCTTATCCACCAGGGAAGTGTGAATCAAAAGTGTACATGACAACTGTCAGGTGACTCTCACCTACCTCCCAGTTCACTGAGAAAGGCTGTGTCAAACACACACACACACACACACACACACACACACACACACACACACCCATAAATAATAAACCAATAAGAAGCATCTGCCCATGATGGAGGAGACTCAGGGAGAAGACCTGTCCTCCACTCCCCAGGGCCCTTCCTTTTTGCTGTGCTCAACTGCCCCACAGCTGCTTGCTAGGAGCTGCTACCTCCTCCTGGCCCCTTTTCTCCCTTTGAGACTCACCAGTTCTCAACCTGCTCCCCATGAGGAACTCTCCAACCACCACACTGGCTGGGAGATCCAGGTGACTTTATTCTTTGGGACTCACCAATGCCCTGTCAGCTGTCTAACTGGGACACTCGAGTTTTCCTACCCAGCCTGAGACCCAGGACCAGTTCACACTGCCAGAGAAATTTCTTCCAAATTTCTCAGTCAGGCTGATGCAGACCTTAGATTATAACTGACAACCAGAAACTCTGGGATAGAGGTTGTAGCCTCAATACCAGACAGAGAAAATCGACACCCTAACCTGCTGTGAATCAGCTCCCTCCGGAACACTGTAAACACCTCTGCCAAAAAGAGGATGGCCTTAAACAAACAGAAAATATAAACTCAATGGGTAACCAACTCAAGAAGCACAAATCTTAACTTGGAAATGAAAACAACATAAATAACCAAATTAACATATCTCTACCAAAAAGGAAAAAAAAAAAGATACAAACCCCACAGTAACAGCCCCTATTGAAAATGACCTGGAAGAACTCCCAAATGCTTCAACCGTGGTCACACAACTCAAAACAGTCAAAGACTAAAAGAACAGTGAAATAACGAAGTCAACACAAGACATAAAACTAGAGTTTAAGAAAACATAACCAGAAATGATGCTGGAAATGAAAAACTCAACAAACTGTTTAAAAAGATCAGTGGAGTCAGGCATGCTGTTGCACACCTTTGATCCCAAAACTTGGGAGGCAGAGGCAGGAGGATCTCTGTGAGTTGGAGACCAGCCTGGTCTATATAGTAACTTCCAGGACAGCCAGGGCTACATAGTGAGACCCTGTCTCCAAACAAAATGAAGTGAAACAGAACAAAATTCCTTGGAAAGCCTCACCAACATAATGGCTCAGGTAGAAAATAGAGAGATGGGGATGGAAGACCAAGTAGAGAAATTGAATCATTCAGGAAATGTCAATGAGTTTAACCAAAAGTATGAACAGGATATGTGAGTCTGGGGATATGACAAAAACACCTAGTCTCAGTGTTAGAGGACAGAAGAAAGAGAAGAACACCAAAGCAAAATACAACTCATCAAGAAAAAGAAAACAAAATCTAGTTTTAAAATGGACAAAAGCCACTTGTCTTAAGAGAGTCATCATCCAGCAAATGCAGAGAACCACAGTCAAACACTAGGCAGAGCCACAGGAGGAGGAAGGAAGTAGGAGCCAGAGAGGGCAGAGCCAGAGAAGGAGGAAGGATGTAGGAGCCAGAGGGGTCCAGGTCACCATGAGAACACAGGCTACAGAATCAACTAAGCAGGGCTTATAGGGGCTCCAAGAGACTGAAAGGACTAACATGGATCCTGTGTGGGTCTGAGCTGGGTCCTTTGAATATGTTACGATTGTGTAGGTTGGTATTCTGGTGGGACTCCCAACAGTGGACATGGACGGTGTCTGACTCTGTGGCCTATGCTTTGGACACTTTTCCTCCTACTGGGCTGCCATATACAGCCATGATTTCAGGGTTTGGACCCAGTCTTATTGTATCTTGTTATCCATGTTCTCTGGATATCCCTGGGAGGCTTTTTTTTTTTTAAGGGAAACAGAGGAGGAGTTGACCTGAGAAAGAAGGGAGATTGGGGAGGGACGGAGAGGAGTGGAAGGAGAGGAAAGTGCACTTGGAAGTAATGCATGAGAAAAGAATAAAAGTTTTTTGTTTTTTTTTTTTTAAAAAGGACAGCAAAAAATAAAGTGGGCCAAAGGCTCAGAAGTCCCTCCAAAGAAGATGTACAAGTGGTGCATGAAAAAAATTCAATGTCAATAACCATTGTGGAAATACATATCAAAATCACAGTGACATCTCCACTGCCATAACCATTTCTAGTGAAAGCTGGATAGATATTCAAAGGTTCCCTTGGGGAACTTGCAGACAGCTATAAAGGTCCACACAGCATCTGGAGCCTCCTTGTAACACCTCACAGATGAGCTGCAGATCTCAGTGAAGGCCAGATGGAGACACTGGAACACACAGAAGAATATTTCCCTCAGACACACAATCTCAAAGCCTGTTGTGCTTGTTATGTTTTTGTCTTCTTAACAAAAGCCAGGGTCATTTGGGAAGAGGGAAACTAAATTGAGAAAATGCCTCCATCAGATTAGCCTGTTGTGAGGAGCACAAAGGTCCATGCACTCACAGAAAAGCACTAGGAAAACTAGGAATGTTAAACATGCTGGGTAGGTACAACCTGCTTTCTGCCCAGGAGGCTGGGAATGGAGATGTCCCATAGCCCAGGTGATCTCTGCACTATCTGTAGGACCAAGCCATATCTGGTACCCACAAGCTCCAACAAAGAAGACCAGAAGTGGTCAACAATCTAGATGACCTCTGTGCTATCTACATGGCCAGTGTACTCCCCAAGGCACCCACATATAGGACCGGATATGGTGACCTCTGTGCTTTATATACGACAGAGACCACACCAGATACTCTTCTAAGTCCTTAAGATAACACATGTGGCCTATCTGTAGAGCCCAATTTCACAGAAGAACTGACATGTGCTTTGAGAAGAGTTTTGATGTAATTATGTCTCCTTGTGCATATGAAATTATGATACACCAGGAAACTTTTTTCCAGATTGTACTGTGTTTAAACAGTCTCGAATAATCTGCCTGGGGCTAGAATCCTGTAGTCTGAACCAACACAGGCTCCTGAGTCCTGTTGAACAGGATTTCCTTCTGGCCTCACATTGATCATTACTCTGTGGGCCATGGTGTTTGCAGAGACCCCCACAACCTGTAGTTAAGTCTCTGGAACATTTTCTTAATTTATAATAGATGTGGAAGGGCCCAGCCCACTGTGAGGAATGCCACCCCTGAGATGGTGGTCTCAGTCCTCCATGGCCTCTGTTTCAGTTCCTTCTATGACTTCCCTTCATAGGACCGTATACTGTAAGACAAAAGAAACCCTCTCCTCCACAAGTTACTTTGTTTCTCACAGCAATAGAAAGCTAACTGAGACACCTGATTCCAACCAGTCCAAACACCTAGAGGTTCCTCCCACAAGCCTACTCTAACATTCCATCTTCTTCCCATGTCTCTGAGGATGCTACTTTACCTCCTGACAGTCCCTTCCCTCCTGGGGTCACTCAGAGGGAAAGACAGAGTGGTCACAGGGGAGTTACCTAGACAGATGACATCCCAGAAAGGCCAAGAATACATGGGCAGACAACAGCCACAGCTTAACCCACACAGGAAGTTAGGGAGTCTCCCTGAGACTATTCATAGGATGATGAAGTCAACATCCTCTCTTTAGGACACACAGGTCACCTCTTCCTGCACACCCAGGACATGAAACTTCTGATTCCTGGATCAGACACTTGATTGGTGACACCAGTGACAGTGGTTCCATCCCCTCCCCAGTCATCATTGAATTGGTTCCTTTCAAGCCCTCACAGCCATCTCTGTCACCTTCCTGCTGGGAGTAAATCCCACCTTCTAAGAGCAGTGAGAACAAAGGGCAGATGGGCTCAGTGTGTTTCTGTGTCACAAGAGGAAATACACCATTGGGTTTTGGAAGCACAGGGTCTCCCTCTGGTGCTGACAGGGATGGGGAAAGACATGGCAGAGGTCAGCTCTGGGGTGTAGACGAATTGCTAAACAGTGTTATTGAATAAAAACCCTGCAGCTACATATCAGGTTAAAACCTGAGAGATCAGAGGAATAGGAAAAGCCACAAGCCAAC
>CABHPH010148494.1:0-46962 GCA_902168325.1 Peromyscus nudipes
CACCAAAAGTTAATTAAAGTTTATTTGCATTCATTTGGAAAATATTATTAGAGTTATAAATGATGAATTATAATTCAACTGTTCTTAGAGTCCAACAGGGAAGATTATTTATGTATTGAAATAATAATGAGAAAACAACACACACAGCAAGTGCCATTATAATACTTAGGATTCTATATTCATTATTTTTATGTAATATTGGTATTTTAATATTTATGAGAAGTTATGAGTATTAATTTTGTATTTCTATTTGTTTGTTTTATAATCAGAAAACAGAGGAATGGGCTTCATTTTGGCATTTCCATGCATATTTGCTTTTGATTCTTTTCCATCCCTCTTACACCATTGCCCAACACTTTTCTCCTCCTAAGCACAGCAGACAGTTACATGTATTCTCACCTTAACTCTTTCCCCTAGCCTCTTTTTACCTCTCTTGTGTCCCTCTTTCTAGATTCTAGGATCTGCATATCAGAAAAAAAATGTGACGCTTGTCTGAGTCTGGGTTACCCAACTTAATGTATTTGTTTTAGTTCCATTTATTTTCCCCCCAAATTTAGTAATTTCTGTTTCTTTGCAGCTAAATAAAGTTCTGTTGTGTAGATGTACCCACACTGTCTGTCTTAAAAACATCTATTTATCATTATGCCTATGAATTTCTTTTGTCATAAGTATGTCTGTGTACCATGTATATACCAAATGCCTCCAGGGGCCAGACAAGGACATCACGTCCTCTAAAACTGGAGTTACAGGTGGTTGTAAGCTACTATGTGGATGCTGGGAATTGAATCCAGGTCCTCTAGAAAGAGCAGTCAGTTTTCTTAACTGCTAAGCCATCTCTCCAGCCCATGTACCACATTTTCATTACCTACTGGTTTATCGATGAACTTTTAGGGTTCATTGCCCTTGTTATTTTTAATAGAGCAGCAACAAGCATGGATTTACAAGTATCTCTGTGGGATGATATATAGTTTGGGGGTATATGTTTCAGGTCTGATATAGATAGGTCTTACATCGCTTCTATTTTTAATTTTGTTAAGCAACCTCTACAATGATATGTATAGCAGGAGCAGCCACTTTATTTCCACCAGCGTGAGTAAGGATAACAGTGTCCCTCCTTCATTCACCAAGTAGAAACTCCTCAAGAAAAAATGTCCATACTTACTTTTGGAACGCAATTAATAGTAGATGTCTTTCATCTAGTTTTCAAAAGCAAACGTAGTTCGAGGATGCACTGTCACAAAAATGCCAGCAACAGAGACAAGGCAAATTCTAATACTTTTTATAAACATGTAGAAATAATTACATATTTAACTTATATGCTCCCATAAGTTTAATGTATCATAATACTCTGGTGAAAACTCAGTTTACATATAGGTAGTTGAAAGAAAAAAATAAAAGATGAAGTGAAGCTTTGTGTCATGCTGGGGTGCAGAGACGCTCCACAATGCAATGTGTATCAGGAGCCCTAGTAGCCTGCAACCTAGATGGTGAGAGTAGCCCAGATGGAACGGTAGCTATTCAAATAATAATTAGATGAGCAAACATCTAGTGTGACAACCCCACTAGAAAGGAAGAAGTCTATTTAGATGTGGCTCTCAAGTAAAAAGGGAAACTGAGTCTACCAAAAATGGACCTGTTTTTATTTTGTGTTCTGTCCAACTCTGCCTTCCATGTCTCTAATTTTGGAAAGCCGCTGATTCTGGAGATCAGCTCCCCAGAGGGCTACATTTTGTCACTTGGCAATCACAGCTCCAGCAGTCGAATCACTGCTTCATTGCTGCTGTGTTCCTGCCAAAATTAGTCTGCAATGTTGAAAAGCAGCATTGGAGGTGGTGCTCGTGGAGGAAGTAATACAAACAAACAAACAAAAACCAAAAACCAAACAACTGTTTCTCCATTTGGCTTTTGTTATTTCCCCTTCAACATTTTGATTATGAATCCATTTCAGGTCTGTGGTTGTTTGGCTTCAGAAAGGGATTTCCCCATTGGGTAATTTTGGTGAGGCAGATTTTAGGAGTATCATGTCCAAAAGTTCCCTTTTGATAAATAAAATCTAGCCACTGGTCACAGCAGGAAGGTTTGATCTTAATCATTAAATGTTATTTACATTGAATTCTAATTGAAACCATCAGTCTAGGGGAAGTCTGGCTGGAGCTCTTGACTACTGCATTCCTAATGCTTACACAGACTGACGTTTTTAGCACTCAGTGTGAGCATATTGAATGTTCAGAACAATCTGACACAGAGATGAATGCTCCAAGATAAAAGTTACACAAAGGTGGCTGCATTCTGCTGTGGCCTCCAGGCAGGTCGGGGCCATATTTAGAGAAATTCTTGACTCGTCAAAAATACTGAAGCACTGGGTTTCTTCCTTTCATTGCTCTGGAAATCCCCAGGAATCCACAAGGATGACTTCCCCTAAGACTCTTAGCAATAATGGAGAGGGTGCCTGAACTTGCCTTCGCCTATAATCAGATTAGTGACTACCCTAATTGTCATCATAGAACCTACATCCAGTAACTGAGGGAAGCAGATGGAATGATCCACAACCAAGCACTGGGCTGAGCTTCTAGACTTCAGTTGAAGAGAAGGAGGAGGGATCACAGGAGCAAGTGAGGTCAAGATCATGTTGCGGAAAAAACACAGTGACAGCTGACCCAAGCTGGTGAGAGCTCACCGACTCTGGCCTGTCAGCTGGGGAGCATGCATGGGGCCAAACCAGGCCCTCAGAATGTGGCTGGGACACCTTGCTCAGCCTTGACGCGGGGAAGAGGGGCTTGGTCATCCCCCATTTTGTATGCCAGACTTTGTTGACTCCCCAGCAAAGGCCTTATCTTCTCTGAGGAGTGGATGAGGGGTAAGATTGGGTGAGGTGGGAGAGAGTGGGAGAAAAGGAGGGAGGGGGAACTGGGATTGGTATGTAAAATGAAAAGAATTTAAAAATAAATAAATTTTTTAGAAAGAAAAAGAAAAAATACTAAAGCTGCAGCTTAATTATTTTATTGGTTTCTCAAAGAACATCAAACAGAAATTTCCTTACAACATAAAGCAAACACCCAGGAATCATTACTGCCTGATCTCCCTCTCACTCGCAGGCCCAGGGATGCTCCTAAATTCTCCTCTTTGCCACAGTTTTGCTAATTTTCTAGCATGGGACCATTTGGAGATGTTTTTTCTATAGTATGTAATATCTGCTTTCTGTTTATAGTACAGCTTGCTTCATTTGCCTAAACATTATAGGTGGCATGGTGACTCACTGAAATTTCAACAATGACAATCTGTCAGGGAAAGGAGTCACACTGACATGGCTAGAAGCTTTCCAAGTAGTCATCAAAATGGGTTAAAAATGATGCTGGGTGTCAATGACACATGCCTTTAATCCCAGCACTCGGGAGGCAGAAGCAGGCAGATCTTTGTGAGTTGGAGACCAGTCTGGGCTACAGAGTGAGCTCCAGGAATGGCTTTAAAGCTACATAGAGAAACCCTGTCTCAAAAAAATCAAAAAAAAATTGATAATGTTGGGGGCTGGAGAGATGGCTCAGCACTTCAGAGCAATAGTTACATTTTTTGTACCGATGACCAAAATTTGTTTCCCAGCACCGATGTTAGGCGACTCACAACTTCCTGTGTCTGTAACTCCTCCTCCAAAGTATTTAATGTCTTCTGCATGCCTTTATGGGCACCTGCATGTATGTGCACACACACACACACACACACACACACAACAAAGTAAAATAAAATCTAAAAACATGATGGAGTTGTGTGACACTTGAATCTTGGAGAAGCATGAGCACTGTGCTCTTGAGGTCTCTCAGATGTGAATACCAGCAGGAGATTGGTCCCACTAGTGCTTCAATATATAGGACAGAAGGGATTCACAAGACCAGACCCTACTCAAAGTCCGTAGGCAGTTATTGATTGCTAGTAGCAGGGTTCTTGAGACTCCACCTTTCCCAGAGAACATAAAGGCAGTTAGTGGATGCTGGGAAAGAGACTGTTTCTTAGATGGCAATGGCCGATGACAGCTTGTCAATGTTTGAACTCCTCCTACGCTCCCCTCCTTTCATGACTGCTTGTCCAACAGCAGTTGTGTCCCACCTGTGTAGGTCAGTCTCTCCTTTCTGACACTTGTAAAGGTAAGATTCACTCTCCTGTACAATACTCTTAAAACTGTTTAGGATAGACACTAAAAGGGAACCTTGGTTTAGCTGCTCAAGACTCCTAATTAAAGTGAACATATCCCTTTAACCACAGAAATCATGATCTGTGTTGTCACTGATGCAGCATGAGACTAAAAAACAGTTGTATCTGTACTTCCCACATTTAATGTGTCTCTATAATAAATCTATAATTTCCAAAGTACTTCAATCTCTTCTTTCTATTTCTAGACTCAACAATGATTATCTTCAAAGTGGCAAGGATTCAGGTAGCCCTCAGGACTGAAACATATCTCTCTCTCTCTCTCTCTCTCTCTCTCTCTCTCTCTCTCTCTCTCTCTCTCTCTCCTTCCACCTTCCTTCCCCACCACCTCAACCCCCACCCAGTCTCTCTCACACACACACACCTTTTCCTGGGTATGGGGAGCAATCATAGGTTCTCTCCCTAGAACAACAGTGATAGGACCAAGTAGCAATTCCACTCAAATCTAGCTTAGTGAACCAATGAGTTTAACTGGGAATTCTCACTGGAGCATAGGATAGAGGTAATTTACAGAAGCTTGGCAACATATCACAGCCATACCACAAAAGAAATGGTCTCTCTCCCAGTAACTATTAACTGCCTATGAATTCCCTGGTAGAGATGGGAACTCAACCACACCTTCTTCCTAGCAATCATTAGCTGGCTAATAAACCTTTGGGTATGGGTAGGGTCTTGTGAGACTCTCTGGTCTTCCATGATAATAGTGAGTCCAATCGCATGCAGGTATTCACAGCTATAAGACCTTAAGAAGATGTTGAAGCATTATAGCAAAGTACAAGGTAGCAGCCATATTCCCATTAAGTCTGCTTTGGTTAGAGGAGAGCAAATTCCTTGAACCAGTCTAAGCATAGCTACCATGATGTCTATCATCCACCAACGCTCCAGTTAAAGAATGTCTGTGTCAGTGGAGATTGAGTTTAAAACAAATTTCTAGTTTTCAGTTCCCTAGTGGAGTTAGGTCTCTTGGGTTGTCTCAAATGATTTTCTCTGTAATAGTAAATTAAAACTTATTCAAAGGCAGGATAAAAGTTTACTCTTTCCACCATAAATCTCGTAAGAGTGTTGCCACTATGGAAAATATGATCTGGAATTTCAGTATTTACCTGGAGTTCTGTGAAGTACAGAAACTTATTTGGAGGTCACATAATTCTGTGCCTAAGGCTCTCAGAGTATTATGTTGGTTAATTTCAAAGTCAAGCCCAAGGGTGTTTAGAAGTAATTTAGAGCTTTTATGATCCTATCAAGACATTATAAAGGGGTCATATCCATTAATGTATCACACAGTTTCTTAAAACCGTTTCTTCTTCTTGCTATGGTTATTATCACTCAGATGCTGTTTTCTCTAAGTTCCTAGAGCTCTCTCTTACACAGCCGATTTGGCGCACTTCTTCCCAGTAACCCCATTCCATTGTCATGTTGTCGTGGCTTTCATCTTGCACTCCAAGATTCATAGGGAGAAGAGATGGGATCTAAACCTGTACACAGTCCCATACTAACTGCTTTCAAAAATAAGCCTAGCATCCAAACTCAGCATTATCATGTACACAATATCACATGTATAAGGACAAATAAAAGTAAGCTTTAATAACTCCCCTAACAGAAAAATAGTATTATCCATGAGTTAGCATATTAAGATATCAGTTAATGTTTATTTTATTTAATTAATTAACTTATTTATTTATTTATTTATTTATTTATTTATTTATTTATTTATTTATTTATTTTTGGTTTTTTTCGAGACATGGTTTCTCTGTGTTGTTTTGGTGCTTGTCTTGGATCTCGCTCTATAGACCAGGTTGGCCTCAAACTCACAGAAGTCTGCCTGCCTCTACCTCCCAAGTGCTGGGATTAAAGGCATGTGCCACCAACACCCGGCAATGTTTATTTTTAAATGTCTGTTACCAAACACTTAACAAAGATTACCTCAGTGACTAAATGGTCTTCTGAAGGGCATTGTTAAAGGAAGACTCTCCTAACAGTAATAACGGTGAAATTCCACAAATACAACAGTCCTTTTTATCATGTACTAATCAAAAGAAAAACGGACAATTATGCGTTCTGCTTGGATTTTATTAAAGTGAAGCATAATTCACTGACTCAAAAATCCCAGAAAGAACACCAGTATGAACTCAAGCAAACACGGTGGATTCATGCAGCTGAAGACGGGTATCTACGCACTTTACATTGGAAAGCAAAAGATGAGTAACCAGCCTTCTGGAGTTTCCTCTCATTTCTGTGCATGGGTGTCATTCAGCTTTTATAATATGTACTACTGTCCATGGAGGCCTGAGTGTGTGCATAGAGGTGTGTGAAGGCAACAGTTGTTACTAAATCAATCCCAGTTGTTTTGCTAAAGTGTTCTTTCTCCTTGGAGTGTGAAGGTCTATGGAGACTACTTACACAAGTATAATTTCATAACTTGTCTATAGCTTACTTCAGAAGACACAATAAAAGGGACCCTCCATGTCACAAAAGTTACCATTTAGAATTGGCTTATTTATTTTATATTGCTGTTATGTTTAGCAACTAATATGTCCGTGTTTCAATGTTGCAAATAATCATCAGGCAATATATTCTACTTTAGAACCTTTTGATATTTGTTGATTTTAGGGGGACTATTAAGAGTAATCATTGCATGAGTTGGCTGTTTGAAACCTGGGACTTATGCAGGGTCGCTTGCCTCGGCCTGGGAGGAGGGGACTGGCCCTGCCTGGACTGAGTCTACCAGGTTGATCTCAGTCCTCGGGGGAGGCTTTGCCCTGGAGGAGGTGGGAATGGGGGGTGGGCTAAGGGGAAGGGAAGGGGGGCGGGAGGGGGGAGAACAAGGGAATCCTGATATGTAGAACTGAATGGTATTGTAAAATAAAATAAAATAATAATAAATAAAGAGTAATCACTGTAGTTTATTATTAAGTATGTTTGTGATGCATATACCTTATTCATCTAAAAAGATCAATCTTACTATAGAATCATCCCAAATAAATCCCTGCTCCCAAAGTCTCTAAAAGACTAACTCACTGAAATATTTATCTTGAATATATATCTCCACTTAAAAATGCTGTTTCTTAGGATGAGATTGAATTTTGGAAAGAGTGTGCCTTTAGGGTTGTGTAGGTTTTTGGGACATAAGGGGAATTGTACATCCCTAATTTTTCACATAAGTTTTAAAACAAGAAACAGCTTTCTTTTTCTTGGATTATAAATTGGAAATGCTATCAGAAGGAATCAAATGGTAATCAAAATATATCTCCTGTGTATTAAATGTAGATAGATCGTATCAGACAACAGAAAATTGTCAGCAAGGTCCTTGGCAATATCTCATTCCATGAAGGCAAAGACCAGGCAGAGGATGACACTGACAGACTCTATTCCCTGCCTTAGCGCTCTGGTCACCATGGGTGTCATTTTGTTTTAACCTAAACTTTCTCTGTCAGGTAACTTTGTACGCATGAAGCTGTGTAACTTGCTGATGTGATGTTTCCATGCAACTCTCACGTGTTTTTATCTTGCTTTATTTTTAGTGCTGAGGATTAAATTCAGGTTTTCACGTGTGTCAGGTGAGTACTTTACCACAAGATATATAACATTAAGTCCTGGAATGTCAGTTCTTAACTTTTGAAAGAAAATATATTATTATTATTATTATTATTATTATTTATAATCATTAGCATTAGTCTTAGGGTGTGTGTGTGTGTGTGTGTGTGTGTGTGTGTGTGTGTGACAGCAAGAATATGGATATCACTTCTCTTCATTTACTGTACGTGGTTTCTGAGGACTGATCTCAGGATGTCAGGCTCACGCAAGCCTCTTACATGATGAGCCATTTTGTTGGCCCTGGAGTATCTTTTCTGAACAAGTAACAATGTATTTTACTGAAGAGAAAATATTTAAGTAACAAAATTATGTGCATTATTGTATAGCTCACAGGTCAAATAAATTCAGTATCAGATTCTGGAAAGCTCCACAGTATTAATGTTTTCTCTTTAATTGTAACGCTAAGCACATTCTAAGTCTGCATCCCTATGAGGTAAGTATTGCTTAGAGAGAACATAGCCTAGTATGAATGATTTTGTTTAATTAAATTTTCCCTTCATGTGTATTAACATGGGAATGTATGAGTACATGTCACATGAGGGCAGTCCCTGAGGAATCCAGAAAAGGGTGATGGGTTCCTTGGAAATGGAGATACAGGGGACTGTTAGCTTCCCAGTGTGGGTACTTGTAACTGAACATTCACCTGGAAAATGTGCAAGTGCTCTTAACCATGGAACCATCTCTTCATTCCCTGAAATAAAACTTTTAAAAGGAACATAAAATTTATTACTATGGAGGACATCGGCTTGTCATATCTAGTTACTCAAAGAGGAGAGAAAAAGCAACTGTGGCCAAGGACCAAATCCAGCATAGCCTGAGGGATCAAAACTGTGTGTTCCTTTGCTTTCTGACACAGGGTCTCAGCTAGCCTAGGCTACTTTTCAACTCTTGATCCTCCTCACAAATGCTGGGATTATAGTCATGTACTACCACTCCAGGACTGGATGTTATATTTTTAAGGAATGTTATTTTTAAAAAAGGGAATAAGAAATCAAACAATATTGAATGTAGACATAATCTATAATCATACAATATTTGCTTTTTAGTACTTCACAGGAAAAATAAAATTGCTGTGTAAGTTTTCTTTAAAGGTCTTATTTTAAGGGACTCACCATCAGACTACATTGGATCATAGCAATAGGAAATCCTGGCCAGTTAAGCATCAGTTTTCAAATCTGAGTCAGTTTATAGAACCAGAACCCGAGAAAGAAAGGAAGGCCTGGTCCCCTTGAGGAAAGATCTTGTTAAAATACCAAAGAGTTTTACTGGTTGTCTTTTCTCACAACCTTCCCCAGAGGAAACTATTTCCTTTTACAAGTTACTGCACACTGAGGAAAAGGAAACAACCAGACTTTCCAGGTCCTTTTGGACACTGGCTCTGACTGACCCTGATTGCAGAGGATCCCCAAAAGCATTGTACCCTAAAGCTAAATATGTCTTCTGGAGTTCAGGTGACAGAGTTTTGGCTGAGGTCTGATTAACAGTCCATCTGGTAGATTCCCAACTCCTCCTGTGCTTATTTCCTTGCTTTCAGGATGCATAACAAGAGCAGATACAAACGTAAATAAGTAGAATCCACAAATAATATGTGGGGGAATTATTTAAGTACTGCTTGAGATTTCTTGTGTAACTCAGGGTTAGGGGCATAGCTAAAAGCCAGCCTGGGACCTATAGTTAAGTAAGACTGTCTGATAAATCAGGTCCCTGGGAAGGGACTCACCCACAGAAGTAGAGCCAATGCATGATTCAGTAGGTTCCATCATCACAAATACGCCTGTGAAGGACTAAATCATTTTCTGTAGCTTACTGCTTACTAGGAAAAATGCAGTTTCTATACACTATGTAAAACTTGGGGAAGGTCACCTTTGCCACAGACTTAGAAGTGGAGTATTTATTTTGAGCATCAAACAGGACATATATCCTGTCCTTCTTTGCCCATGTTCAATGTTAAAGATAGTCTGTTACATTTATTTTTCTTGTCCTCTTTTCATTTTTTAAAGGTGGCATATAATTCAGATGCTTTCATTTTTTATAATAATAAAGTCCAATTTATGGCAGTGAAATGTAAAAGTAAGAAAAGCTAGAAGCTCAAATAAATAACCTTCAGCCCTGGTCTTACTTCATCAGAAGCCTGTATATGGATATCTCTTTGTCCAAGTTTGGAGCAATTTATTTCACACACACACACACACACACACACACACACACACACACACACAAAAGAAGAAGAAATGCTTTCTTCTTCATTCTAACTCTGCTAAGCACATCATGCTGTTCCCCCATGAAAAATAAACTGACCACCATCATTTCTAATTCCCAACCCTTCCAAATCATAAAACAACCCCCATAAAAATGTTGTATGAAGTTTCAATGAAGCTATTATTTGTAATAGTCAACAATGAAACTTAAATAAGTTACAGGATGGGTGAGTAAATGCATTCGGGTAATAATATTTAACACACATACACACATACACCGATTCTGTGTTAACACAACTTTGATGATGTGTTTTTTTAAATAAAAACATTCAAAACAATATGACAATGCTTTAATGTTTCATGTGAACTATGCAATGAACTAAGGATAAACTAGACCAGGGATGGTTTGTGGTAAACTATGTCATCCCAGTTCCTATGTTGATGCCCCCAAATAAAGCAACTAGTAGTTTAATCATTGTTAGAGAAAGAGCCTTTAAAACGTGAAGTAAAGTTAAAGATGGCTGTTAGAGTAACCCCTAGTCCATTTTGCTGTGACTCTTACAAAAGGAAATTTGAACATACAAAGAGAAACTGGTTTGGGAATCTAAGAAGAATGTATGGGATTGGGCACAGCAAGAGGGCTCTGATAAACAAAAGACCTCAGATAAAAAACCAAACTTGACACATTGAACTTGAACTTCAGGCTTTTTAGGACTAACATGGTACTCTTTTGTTTTTTAAGCCACCCTGCCCTGGTATTTTGTTGTAGCATCTCCACTGAAATATACAAGGGATATTTATGTATATTAAATACTGTCACTGGTAAATTTTGTTGATGTGGTTTCATGAGAATTGTATGCCTTTATGCATAACTCATAAATTTGTCTTATTCCTTTCTTTCTTTTTTCATTTTCTTCCAAGAAATCCTGTGTACATGATGACTGTCATGAATGAATATGGATGTTCGAACACGTGGAGACGAGAGTTTACTGAATGTCATTATTGGCTCTACACTTTAGCTTTTCACCTAGCCTGGAGCCTACCATTTGGGGTAGACTAGAAGGCCAGTAATGACCAGGGATCCTCCTATTTTTGACTCCTTAGTGCTGGACTGACAGAACAGCAAGGCCATGCCCATTAATTTATGTGGATTCTGAAGATCTGAACTCAGAATCTCATACTTTCCCAGTAAGCACAATGCCAGCCAAGCCATCATGCCAGCTCAATAAATAATTCTAATTATTAGTTAATCAGCCAAGTGCCTGATGTGATCCCTGTCTTTATAGAATTTAATGTGACTGAGCAATACACAGAAATACTATATCTATTATTTACATAGAAATATGGTGTGAATTTTTCCTACAAGGAAAAAAAAGTTGTCTTGCAGCTTAACAAACACTAGTGAGCCAGTGTCATGAACAGCCAAAGCAAACTGTCTGAAGGTGCTGTAGGACACACATAAGCTCCAGCAAACCTCAGCAAGAATCAAAGAAATGTGGCCTCGTGGAAGAGAGTGACATACATGGTTTCTGGGATGAATTCCTATTTTCTCTAGCAATCATTCCTCATCCTATTCCTACCCACCCACATGCTGATTCACATGAAGCTAGATGTCAATAACTTAAGACACCCCCCTTTCCTTCAATGTGTTAGCAATCAGTTTTGATGATGAAGAGTCAAAGTTATCCATTAGCAATAATTTGATGAAAATCCATTGATGTAGTCTATGCAAGTTGTGTTTGGCAGAATTTTTCCAGAAAAGCATTTAAACTCTAGGGAATCCATGTGCTCGACAAACTACACAGATCTGAGAATGAGACCACTAGAGCAGCATGGTGCAGTGCCATGCTAAAATTCACATTTAAATTCCCTCTTAGTTCTTCACAGTTTGCTATTGTGGAAAGAATAGTCTTGGGAAAGTCAAATGACCATTTTCCTAAGGAAATTTAGCACTAAATATGTGAATTTGCCCACAAATCTGTTGTGTATAGGATGTCTCAGACAAAGGCTGGCATATTTAGGCATATGTGGAAGTCACATAAATCAAATAAGTGGGCTGTCCTCCAACTATGTGATAGCAAATTATCAACAACCAAATTTATGGGACAAAAAGAAAATACAACTGCCTAATTTATTATATATATGATACAAAAATTTTAGCATATAAGTAATAAATAATAAAACCTACAGTAGACTTTATTGGAAATTTGCTATATCCAGCTGATTTTTATAGAACAGAATGCTTAGTTGATTTTGCCATACTTGCATGCTTGTGTGAAGCCTGTTTGAATAGTAATAAATGGCTACATCTAGTAGAAAGTTTGGCTGGCTATTTTGTTATAAAAGCATGACATTGAAGTCAGCTTGGGTTTAATTTCTTTGACCATTTGTCAGTGGTGTCTTTAATTGAGCAGAGTCCTGGAGGAATATGTCTTCAATCAATTTTTGTTCCTTTTTCTGTAGGTAAACATAGCACTTCCCCTAATAAGACTCCTTTGTCAACACAAAAGAAGGAAGAGAATCAGTGAGGTAGAAGGGGAGAAACAATAAAAAACAAAATTTGGCATGTGCCATAACAAAACCTAATTTTTATAAGCTTTAAATTATAAAGCACACATACAAGAGTAACAGATATAGATGTAACACACTTTTAAGTACAATCTATATTATTTACAAATTAGCTTTAAGTCATCAGTGGAAAATCAATAACAGTAATCAAGCACAGCTTTATGTCATCTCCAAATTCAGGTACCCAGAATAATTTATATAGGCAAGACTCACTGCAGAACACTATGAAATGGTACTGCTACACATGAGAAAGAGGAATTGTGGCGCAATCTCTAAGGAGAATCTTTGAGTAAGCTTTAAAAACACAAATCCATCTCAAGAAACAATATATAACTTCTGCCTGCTAGCAATCAGTAACTTCCTTTCAAATTTTGTTAGGATTTCTTACTAATATACAGCTGCAATAGAGTCTTAAATAGAGCAAGCTTAACTAAGTATAGTAAAGAAATTAGAAGCAATGTTTTAAAATATCACTTTTATTTTAAACAGTCTAGTCATTACTTTACATTTATTTTTACCATGACTATTTGACAATTAGCTCTCCAGATTTATGAGAGCTAATAAACTACCACGTGGTCTACCCAAACCAGCCTGCTTGTGTGAACCCACAGACACTTAGCGAAGGAGCCGCTCTTCCAAACTCTGCTCTTCCCTGAGTGGTGACGCCCAAACAAATCTGCCTTCCTCCTAAACTGTCCATACAACTTTTCTTCTTCTAACTATGACTTCTTTTAAATTTCTCTTTCAAGAATCTGATCTTAGTATGTTAATATTAGGAAGAACATGTCAAATAATAATTCCTATTAACATATTTCTTGACCACAGTAGCTAGTCCATGTCCTGTGCCGTAGTGGTGCAGTATTTACAGCTTCAAACAAAGAGATCTCTTTGGTATAACTTAAACTTTACTTCATGCATTAGGGAACAAAGGTAATTGGGGCACATAAGTGAATGCTGTTATATGAGTGATATAAGTATTTTGTAGTTAGCACATTATAAACTAGTTAATATAAATATCACCAGGTGAGGCAACACTTGAGCGTCACCAATGGGGAGGAGTTTGTAAGCCGATTGGTGCATTCTAAAGTCCTGTCTCATCGTCGCTCTTCTCTGCCATCTGAGGTCTAGCCATTGTAGTCTCCAGATTCTCCTTGACCTCTGAGTGTTACCTCAATCTTGCTTTCATTTTCCTGCACTGGATTAGTCATCACTCACCCTGATAAGTGTCCTTCTGCCCTCTTGACCCTGTCGAGCCGTCAAGAGAGAAGTGCCTCTAAGCAATTGGTTCTTGGTGCCTACTGACCGCTTACTATTTTAGAGGAAGGCAGAGGTCACGTCTGCCTCGTGTATCAATATTTCCTCGGACTCTAAATGATGCTTGGGACTTGGTAATCAGTCAACAAATATCCAGTAAAAGCAATACAGATGATTCAGAGGGGGGATCCCAACACTGAAATTGCGGGCATGCTGCTTCTGTTCTCCTTCCGTTATAATTGTAATATTTTGAAGTTTAGGTTAGCAATGAAGAGTAACAGCAATACTAGGTTACAGGATACACCTGGCACAAGTCTGGAAGGCCTCAAGGGAAACACAAAGTTACTTTTAAAAGTAATATGTGATTGTACAGTTAAGCACTTGCCTGCCTTAGTCTCTCAGCAGGAGAAACCTAGAGTCCACATAAAATAATAGCAGAAATCCATAATCCATGATCTATCAGGAAGAATGTCGATACAGATTCTATATTGTAAGACCAAGGCTAAGGAAAATGAAATGCTGAATAAACTTCCCGACTTCCCAACTTCCCAACTTCATGTACTTAGTTTTCAGATAAGCAAAAATGTATCACATTACATCGGCTATCAGACACAGGGCTTAATTTGAGTTTTACTGCTAATAATAATTACCTGGGGGGAAAAGATGCTTTTGATTAAAGCTAGGAGGAGAATGTTGTGTTTTCCCCCTAGTGTATTTTGAAAGACTAAAACTGTAAAAGTGAACAGACCACCTTCCAGGGTTGAAACCTGAAGCAGACACACAGCTTTAAACACTATTTCTTTACAGCCAGTACAAAAGGAGAAGCGTTTGCATGAGAACAGCACTCATAGATGAGCTGCAGGCAAGGAGAGATCATTATTTATAACAAGCTGATCTGCTTCCATGTGATTAAGGGAAGAACAGTGAATTAATGCTGTTATCTTAATATTGTTTAAATGGCCTCTAGATGTGGTGCAGAGCCATGCCAGGCAGAGTGGTTAACATAGAATAAATGTCAATCCAAGAAAGCTTTCTGGGAAATATTTCACCCAGAGTTGAATTTGCTTAATTAATGGCCTCAGAATGATAAGCTTCGATAAGCCTCTTGTGTATAGTCTGATTTTATTTGGGGAAATAGGCAGGCCTGATTTAATGTAATCTCCTTCAGAGACTGGTAAAACTGGTGAGCTTCTGGATAATTATCAGACATGTTAATGGTTTTTCTAATTTCACAATGTAGTTTCTGCCTTAGGTTATCCAGCGAAATGGATGAGCAAAGTACAGAAGACAATGGTGGGACCATTCCCTGTAACTTTAGCTGCCTGTTTGAACAACAACTTGGATTTCAACATATAAACAAAATTGTCATTGTCTTTCAAATAAGGCTTCATTAAATCAGCGCTTCAGTATTAGTCTACCATGGCAGGAAGTTTCATATGACGTGGGCTTGGAGGGACCCATATCCAAAACACTTCCAAGACTCTGTGTACCTTTATAAAGTGTGCTAAGAAAACGCTAACCCACTCACCTGTTGCTGCCGTCAGAGTAAGCTTTAAGGACAGAAACCACTATGTTGAGCTGATTGGACACTTTTATTTTTACAAAAAGTCAACTATAGCTGCTAGTGGTGGCACATATCTTTAATCTTAGTACTCAGAAGGCAGATCTCTTGAGTTTGAGGCCTGCCTAGTCTATAGAGTGAGTTCCAGGACAGCCAGGACTACACAGAGAAACCATGTCTCGATAAAGAAAAATCAACTGTATGGGGTATATAGAGTGAAATGGTCAGCACAGTGACAAGGTGAAGGCAGTGGTCTACACAGAACAAATATCATTAATGAAACTTGGGAATTAAACTCAGAAAACTATATTCCCAATCAATTAGCAGCAATTAGACGTCTATAATGATGCTGGAGATTCCTGGATAGTTATAGAAACACACTGGAAAGATACCAGTGGCTGTCAGTATAGGTGGGAACGGGCATAATTATGAAGGGTGATGGCTGACATACCTGTAGTTAAAGAAAGGTTACTGAGGGAAACACCTAACAAATTAATATGATGATAGTTTTATGATGAGAGGTGACACGGATGTTAGCATTTAAGTACTTCACTACAAGACCAGAAGCAGCAGGGCTGATCAATCTGTCAGGAACTGGACCATCCAATACAATGAACCAAAATAACCCACTTTTTATTATAAGCTGATTTTTCTCAGTCTTTTTTAATAAGGCAGGTAGATGACACTTTCCACTAGTGAGTAAACTATGTACACATCTGTGCATTCCATGAAAATCAATCAGCAAAGTCCCTTCCTCATGGTTAGTTGTACACTGAAAGCAGTGGGAAAATTGGAGAACATCTTCAGAACTAACATCAATGGTTTTTATTGTTGAGAAATCATATCGCATTCTTAATGCCTGTGTTCTTGTTTTGTGATAATTTTCAACTATGTTTATGAGTTATTTTCTTACATTTCTCCACATCTGTTTACCTTCTTTTCTTTCCAGTAGGCCCAGCTTGCATGCAGGAGTGCTTAGGTGGTCTTTTAGATCCTGCGTTTCTAGGAACTAAGGCAGTCTATACTGCTAGGACCTCTGGAAAGTGACCAGGAAATGACTTGAAACTCTGGCTATTGTGAAAGAAGAAGAAAAAAAAACTATAATAATCCTGCACTGGCTCCTAATGAGCCTATATTTTCATACCACTACATGTACTCTCACATTTTTATTGGTTAATTATTAAGTTTTTAATTGTTAATCTGAATAGACTTGAGAAATAGATTTTGATAATGCTGTCCTCCAACCCGGGTATTTCTAGAAGATGGTGAAGCACATTAACTCTTGATAAAAACTACATGAGGATAACTGTGTTTTGAGAATCAACACCTAGAAAAGAGTCTATTCTTTTTAAAGATAAATCTTTACAGGTCTTTTTTATACCAGCCTGGCTTCTGACTCACTATGTACTTGAGGCTGGTCTTGAACTCTTGACCCTCCTGTTCTTACTTCCAATTGATAGGATTATAGACAAGGGCTCCAATATCAGGATTTTTTTTTAAGAGAAGGTCTTAAAATACATTGGTCCAACTAATTCAGAATTGATAATTTACGACTTTCTGTGATTTTTGTTGGGCCTCCTTTAGTGTGAAGCATGATTATGGAGTCTTTCCTGTGCAGTGTGTCTCATCAGATCAACACCTCAGGAACACACTTTCAGAAAGTCACGGGACTATTTCTGATAAAAAACAAACACAACTTATCAATATTACACAGAGCAAAGGTCATGTGTCTATATGCATCACCTAATATACCAAATAATTTATTGAGCCACCAGTGTGACAAGTTAACATGTCCCATAAAAATGTTATGCTGAACCCCTAATGGTGGCATCTGTGTATGGGACCCAACTGTGAAATATGGTCTTTGAGGATATAATCAACTAAGATGAAGTTACTGAAGGCTACTCCTTTACTGCTGTGTGTTCTTATGAACGAAGAAACGGTAATAAAAATAGGGAGCACAGTGTAAAGACATACAGGTAACTTGCCACATGCAGTCAGGCAGAAATTGGAGCAAACCAAGAAACCTTGAACAGTGGCCACATTGACCGAAAGCTAGGAGACAGGCATGGCATCATTCATTTACCACCTGATTTCAGACATCTAGCATCCAAACTCTAAAGAACACATTTCTGTTCTTTGATATCACTCAGCTTGTGGTGCTTTGTTATGGCAGCACTAGACAATCACTTTTGAACAAAGGAATATGATATTGCATGGAGTACCTAAAAATTTGGCAATAGCTTAGGGTTCAATAAGAGAGAATGGAAAGGTTTTAAGGTTTACAAAGAAAGAGTCAGAATTACTTGAAGAGCCTGATTTAGAAATGTGTACATTAAAGATACTTCAGTTAAGGTCATTGATGGAAATGAACACTTCCTGAAGTCTGGAGGGAAGACCATCCTGTTATATGGAAGCAGAAGACATGTATAACTTGTTTCTATGTTGGGATGGAATAAGCTCATTAGTAATAACCTCAGATGTGAAGCTTGAGCTATTTCCCATCAATGTGGAAGCTATAGGCTGACTTCCTAATATTTATAATGAATATGAGAGAACAGAAAGAAGTTAGAGGAGAAATTCTACTTTGAGGCTGTAAAATGGTCAGATGCCGCATGGATATAACTTCCCACGTGCCCTCCACCACTAGAGTGTGTTGGCATAAACATGTTTTGTTTGAAGCTATTTCATAAATGCCCAGGATCTCCCACTAGAACTCAATACCTGCTGACAGAATGATCTCAACCAGGAAGCATGTCAGAAATTCTTATATTTTGGCTCAACAAATTGTATATCTAAGTTTTCCAGGGACTTATGAAAATTAATATTTATCATAATTCTTGAAGTTAGAAAACTACATTGTTTATTTCCAAATGAAAAACGTTTTCACTCTGGTGAATACATTATGTTTGTAATGGATACTGGGTGAAATAAGAAGCTGAATTTAATCTTACAGTAGGTATTGTAGGAAGGAGAACAATAAAAGAGAACAGAAGCAGAAAAAATGCAGAATTGAGGCCACATATGAAATTAGTTCTGAAGTCAGCTCTTAGCATTTTATTCCTGGAATGAGACTTGGAAGTAGCTGGGATGGCTTTTACAGGATAAATCTTCCAGCAGTAATGACAAAGAGCTTCCACCAAGTACGAAAGCCATAAGAAGTAGTGTCTGTCCACATCAAGCTTGGTTAAAAATGCTATATAAAATTATAGAGATTTTAGATGAAAAATTTGTTATGATAGGAAATGCAAATAATAATGAAACTGCCTTCTCTAGCTCCATTCTCTCTCTGTAGTTAAACTAGCGAGAACTCAACTATCGGTTAGCAGAAAATGTGTGTTCTTCATTTTTACAGATATATTATATAGGGCGTATACTATTTTACTTAAAAGGTAAGCTTTAATTTATGATAGTCATTTAATAAAATTATATTTTATAGATTTAAAAAGCTTATGAATTTAATTTATATAAAAATATTATGTATGTGGGAAATATTTTTAGTTCTTAAGAATATAGGCATAACTCATTGCTGAGTCATTTGCAATAATCATGGCTTGGGGCTGACTAGAGACAGCAGGGGAGTGAAGAAATGATAGACATGTATCAGATGAACTGGGGTCTCAGAGGTTATTGCATATAACTGAACAAGAAGGCAGAGTTATTACATTCAAATAAACATGGGGTAGGGTTTATGGTATAAAGCTGAATCACAGGGCAAGTTTATCTGATCTCAGTAGGAGCAGTCTCTGTAGTGGAAGGTCTTCAGACTATAGATTTCGGGATGGGGAAACTATAGGGGACATTTTCTACGCATAATATCAACATCAGTACAAGATGTTAACTTTGTCAACCCTCTGAGTCTCACCCTGGGGAAAAGCTGAGCCATTTTTCCATAGATCCAAGACTATGTTGTCCTTGACTCACTCAAGGCTCCCTGCTGATTGATTACACACTGCTTTCTAATTTCTTAGTTGTTCATGAGAGATCATCAGGCTTAGTATAGGGCAGTTCACTGCAATGCTGTACACCAGATTGGAAGAGTGATAAAAAAGAACAGCATCATAATAGCCACTGTGCCTAAAACAAGCACAAGAATGTTTTAACAGGATAAAGGGATAGATAACTTAAAGCTCCTCAAGGATTGTTTTTGCAATGTTAGCAGAAACTGATTAATCACAGTCTGTTTCTTCTCTAGGATGTGCCTGATATAATTGGGCCACATCCATGCTATCATTATTATAAGTCCAGGCTCTCAGGAGATGGGTCTCAATTAATTCCCAATTATCGTGTCTAAATTGAAGGGCTATAACCTGTCTCAAATAGTTGAATGGAGCTCACTGGGACTCCAGGTGGTGAGAGAAATCCCCGCACCTCCCCAAATGGAGGGACTTATTAGTACAAACAGGTGTGGAAGCATATGATCAAACCATCAGATGCAAAAGCATAGGCTCAGTAGGCTTCTCTCTGGACCAGTCTTGCCTGCGTGGATAAAATCACCAGACACAAACTCAACTCACAGTATTTAAAGCCATCAAGGTTTTCCCCTTTATTTAGTTCTCCTCCACCACACACACCCCTGCACTACCGCTTTAGTCTGCCTTGTCCTTGGCACAACACAGCAGCAAAGTGATGACAGAAACCATAGTGCCCTGGTTACCATTGCCTCCATATTCCTATAAGTGCAGACGACTGAAATGAACCACTGCAACCATCCCTACCAGAGGTCCACCACCACCACCACCACCACCACCACCACCACTACACTACAATTACTTGCCTATTGCTTGTTTTTTGTTGTTTGTTTGCTTGCTTTTTTACAAAATATATCACGAAAGTGGTTAGGATCACCATTGCCTCCATATTCCTATAAATGCAAGCCACTGAGAGAGGCCACCTCAAACATCACTGCGAGAGCTCCACCATCACATTACAAACCTGCCCACTGTTTTGTGTTTGTTTTAAACCAAATATAATAGGAAAGTAGTTACACTGAAAGAAAACCAGAAGCATGATTGGGTTCCTCAGCCACGTATCTGCACTGCAACCCTTCTCCTATTTATTCATTTGTTCCTTTAATTAATTAATTAATTAATTATTTATTTAGAATACTTGTTTTTCAAGTAGCCAAATTCTCCGTCTCCTTCCCTGAAAACCAAGGGCATACCTCCCCAACATAGCCCCCAAATAAAAAAAGCCACCCTGTCTTCACCCTACATCTGTGGTTTCCCCAAACTATCCCCCAAAGCATGTATCTGGAGACCAGTCGATTTTTCATAATGAATCTGACTAGTTTCACGTCAGCATGTACTGTAGCCACTGCTGCTGTTCTGAAAATTCACAAGTGCTGAAACCCACAGTTTGTCACCCTTCAAGGTGGACTGCAGAGCAGCGGCTCTCCAGGAATCCTCAAGGACTTCAGTGCCAGATTTTGAGGGTAGAGGCATCCAGACTTGCAGACTGAACTACTATTGCAGGTTTTGATACTCCTTGGCGTGAAGAGTCATTGTTGCACTTCCCAGACCCTATCATCTTAGCTAAAATAATTGATTTCCTTCAATAAATATTTATTTATTGTTTTTGTTCAGAACCCTAATACACATGTGCTCTGTTAGCACCCTAAGTTGGAAAGAAATATCCATCAATCTTAGACTTTCCCTTTAGTATGCTGAATGACTAATGATGATTGCTTACCACAATTATTTCATGCTACTAACAACTATTTTTTAAGGTCAATGTGTTTTGTATATCCATACAATGACTGTAACAAAGATGAGCAATTGGTAGTTTGTAACATGTATCTTTCTTCCCCACAATCTGTTAAACATACCATTGTTCTAACAACCTAGTTGAAATAGGCGTGACTGGCTGGATCTCCCAATTTTAACCTCCCAGCATCATAAAACAATTACAAATACAAGCAGAGGAAACAAACAAACAAAAAAAGGCATTTCTCCCTCCAAGTTCATTCTTAACACAGTAGATACTAAAAGGAAACAATAGTGTGTGTTATTCTCCCTGAGGGGATATTTTAGTGAGTTAAGAAAAATCTGTGACTTTTCATAATTAGTTATACTGAATTTATAAATAGTTCTGTGGAATGATTTTATATTGTAACCATTCATGGTAAAATGAGACTTACAAAATGCAAATACACTGAACAATTAATATAATCAAAACTTGAGATCTTTATTGTGCTCATGATCATCATCTATCTTTTCCTACATGATTTTATCATTCATATTTTTAAGTGAAGATTCCTTCTCAGTTGATATCTTGACTGTAGTACTGACCTGTAAAGGGGCATCTAGCATTTAGGTTACCCAGAAGAGTTTTCAGACATTGGCAAACTCCCAAACTGAACTTTACTCCAAAAAGTCAGAAAGAATTTCATTAACCTTTTAATAAAAATGCTGTATTTCTCATTTGCTCAATTCGAAGGCCATGTATTCCCTAGAGAACAAAACAGCCAGACAATTGCACAATGATCATTATTTACATCATATCAGGGTTGTTTTCAAAAGGTGAAATTCTATGATTCTTATACCCCCAAAATTTTAGTAAATTTAAATGTTTGTGTTTATGCTTACTGTTTTACTGATGGAAAACAGAGCATTGGAAAGGCCCTCTCAGAACTGTGTCAGAGGTATTATTCCTTCTCCTGCTCAGCCTTAATAACACTGGGCAAAGTCCGAGGCTTTATTCCTATATGGTCACGTTCACTGGGTTGATGTGGAGCAAAAAGAATGAAGAAATATTTAGAGGAGTGAGAATAAAGAAGATGGTTTAGGACAGATTATCAAAATTCTTCACTCTTACTTTATGGAAGGGGAGACTTACCTAATTAAGATCTAATTTTCAGTATTTATTACAAATGGAGAAAAAAATCATGAATTCAAATTTTCTATAATGTATGTTTAAATGACTCAACTATAGACATCACAGCATCCATTTAACTTTTAAATATTTTTATAGATTCTAAAATATTATAGTTTTTAAATTTGAATAAATATAAAATGGATTCTTTTTTATTTCTGTGATTTCATGTCAATTACTGAGCTTAACTTCCTTGTTAGAACTCTCACATCAGCAGGCAGTATGGATATCTAGTGAGCATCTTTCAATATCTCTGCTTAGAAACTGCCCTCTGGACCTGAACTTCTTGCTAACACATCAGTAATGTGACTCATATTACAAGTGGCTGCATTAACTATTCCAGAGCTCTGAAATAATCCATTTTTATTGACACATTGTGCATCCATACGCTGTCTTAGAAAGGAAGGAGTAAGAGTTCCTTGTCACTGGTAATATCAGCCAAATAATTTAAAAGATTGTCAGTGGCTCTCCTACCTCTTAGCTGCTGCAGTGACATTATGAACTTTCAGCATTCTCTAGGTAGCCATTCTGCTATTCATTCCAAGTCTGCAGGTTATTTGGCATCTGATCTGACCTTAATGTCTACAACAAGCTGCTGAGCTATGAAGTGTTCTGAATTTTGGATGCTTTGCCACATTTCTCCCCACCCCTGTCACCTCTAGAAGAACAAGGTCAGCCCCACAAAAGAAAGATGGCAGAGTTTCAGGTTCAATGATGCTGATTATCAGCACAACATGTACAGTTGAGCATGACATAAACTTGTCCTTGATGACAATGGCAAGATCACCTGGAGCTGGCTAAGACGTTTCAAAGAGTAATTATGAAGTGCCTTTTTTCCTAAGTATAGCCCATCAAATATCTAAGAAAACAAAACTTAAAATCTCTAGTCAAATTATAGGCACTTAAGAATTTTTTTTCAGAAAAAAAAATTGCTAGCTCATGTTGATTATACTCCAATAAAATGTTAATTAATGTGTCATGTAATATTATTTTAAGATGTGTTACATTTGTTTATGCTGTGGAACATTTTTTTAATGATGCCAAGATGTGTTACATTCTTTTATTTTGCTTTTGTTTAACTCTGTGAAGCTGTGCTACTTTGCCTGTCTAAAATACCTGATTGGTCTAATAAAGAGCTGAGTGGCCAATAGCAAGACAGGAGAAGGGATAGGCAGGGCTTGAATGAAGAAAGTATGTGTTGAAGTAGAAAAAGAGAGAAAGGAGATCAAGGAATGAGAAAAGGAGGAGAGGAGGACTCCAGGGTCCAGCCACAGAGCCATACAGCCAGACATAGAATAAGGAAAAAAAAAAAGATATACAGAAATAGAGAAAGGTAAAAGCCCAGAGGCAAAGGGTAGATGAGATAATTTAAAGTTAAGAAAGGCTGGCAAGAAACAAGCCAAGCTAACACCACGTTTTTATAACATAGAATAAGCCTCTGTGTGTAATATTTTTGGGGAGCTGGGTGGTGGGCCCCTCAAAAGAGCAAAGAACAACCAACTACAATAATGAAATTTATTTGTCCTGTTCCAATAAATTATTAATTACATGAAGCAACAACATTATCACAAATATGATCAACTAGTATAGTTGATGCCTAAGTTTGTTTTTCTACTATGATAAAACACTATGACCTACAGTTATATTAAAATACCATTTGTACTGAATATATCACTGTTTTAGCTAAGACTGCAGCATATTAACAGGGTAAGCTGTGAAGGCCCACTAAGTTTTCCTAGTGAGAACAGAGCTTGCTTTACCCAGCAGAGCTGCATTAGAGGATTGCTTGACCATGTGTGTGGTTACCAGGTGATTGGAAGGGTCTGCACTTGGTTTGCTTGCGGGGAGGGGTGGTCTTTTGCTCCACTCCTTGGCATTCCAATAAATAACTCTTTAGAAGAGACAGAGGGTGCCAGTGGATTAGGATCTAGGACCTTCTGATGCTACCCTGTGTTTCTATCTGTTTCTCTCCCCTCCATCCTTCTATCTAAATCTCTTATCTCTTTCTCCTTAATAGTAAAATTTACCTGGGGTAAAATGTGGGAGCCTGTAGCTAGAGTTTTCCTGCCTGGCCCATGGTCAGGATAAATCTCTTTCACCTGCCAGTCCCACAGCCGCTCAGACCCAACCAAGTAAACACAGAGACTTATATTGCTTACAAACTGTATGGCCATGGCAGGCTTCTTGCTAACTGTTCTTATATCTTAAATTAATCCATTTCTATAAATCTATACCTTGCCACATGGCTCGTGGCTTACCGGCATCTTTACATGCTGCTTGTCCTGGCGGTGGCTGGCAGCATCTGGCAGCGTCTCCTTCCACCTTCCTGCTCTTTTTATTCTCTCTGTTAGTCCCGCCTATACTTCCTGCCTAGCCACTGGCCAATCAGTGTTTAATTAGCAACACATTTGCCATACAGAACGTCCCACAGCACTTCCCCCCCTTTTTTTTTTTCCAAAAGGAAGGTTTTAACCTTAAAGTAAATTACATATAATTTGGGAATTTGGGCGTAGCTTCTCTTACTACTTCCTGCTGGAGGGGGGCACTGTATCTTATGGGGACACAAAGAAAATTTTAGGATTATGGAGTAGTCCATGAGGCTGTATTGTCTGAGCCAGTTGCCTTCAAACCGTTCTGGATGTTGGATCATCTGAGCCTTGGTGTCATCGGAGACCTTTCAGGGGGTCTTGGCTGGTCAAACCTGATGTATCTTAATCTGGAAAAAATCCATAGCCTCTGGCTTTCTGTGGAAACAAAATCAGAGCTTCCTTTCCAAAGCAACATATCTTTACATCCAAATTTTGAAGTCAAGGTATCTTTAAAATATACATATTGGTTTAATTCAACTTCCTTTACAATCAAATATCTCTCTGCAGTTAAGAATCCCAAAGACAACACAATGCAGATTCTCTGTGTGATATCCATCTTTAAGTGGCTTATATTTTATACTACCTTTACTGTCTCTTTAAAGACTTTATTTTTCAAAACTATTTCTTTATATAACTGTATATAGCAGCCTGTAAAGATGCCGGTAAGCCACGAGCCATGTGGCAAGGTATAGATTTATAGAAATGGATTAATTTAAGATATAAGAACAGTTAGCAAGAAGCCTGCCACGGCCATACAGTTTGTAAGCAATATAAGTCTCTGTGTTTACTTGGTTGGGTCTGAGCGGCTGTGGGACTGGCAGGTGAAAGAGATTTATCCTGACCGTGGGCCAGGCAGGAAAACTCTAGCTACAGGAGCCAGTCTCCCAGCTAACCTCCCATAATAAGCATAGTAAAATTGCACTTGTTTGTTTCTGCAGTAGCATGACACATATAAACATGTTAGGACTACTAGTACATACAGAAGTCACATCCACGCACAGTACATGCAAAGACTTAATCAACACCTATACTAGTGTTCAAATTCCTATAAATATCTGCCATACAGTATGTAAATTCTTACCCCCATACTCAATGAAGATTTAAAGGTAGTTAATAGTATATAAATTATATTTATTCAAACCCTTTTTAGTATTATAGATTAGATTTCTGTATAATATTATGCTATCTAAGATAGACAAATGTTATAAAATTTTAAAGAAGGAGGAATTAGTCAATATTTTATGGTTGAGGAGAGTGATACCCAGATAATTTAAGAAAAGGAAAGACCTTTCATATATATTCATTGGGCTGCAGATGGAGCTGAATGTTCAAGCTCTTGATTCACACATGACCTGCCCTAAGTAAGGCTTCCACCACAACTAAAAAACAAGTTTCTTGTCTTGCAGATCAAATAATATTAACTTGTTATATTTCTTGTTTATAAATCCTATGTATCTATGTATCTATATATGTATGTATGTATCTATCTATCTATCTATCTATCTATCTATCTATCTATCTGTCATCTCTCATCTATCTGTCATCTCTTATCTATCTACTTATCTTCCTAACACCATCAAACATATATTCTGTCAAATACTAAGACAACATATCACCAGATCTGCAATTTACATATCATTAACACCTTCATACCCAAATTTTGATGTTCATTTTTCAATTTCATCTTCACAAAAGTGACTTATTAATGGAGTAAAAAACATAAAATGATATTGTCTGCTAGGGCTAGAAAAATGTATTTGATACTAATTCAATCAATTGTATCAATTCAAATTCAAATATTGTTTATTGGTCTTCTCTTTCTGACTTTTAAAGTCATAGAGTTTACTCGGATGATGAAGTCCAATATAATTCAGCAAAAATGAATGTAATTATTCAAATCTGGAATAGTACCTTGAGTGATGTAATTAACATTATGTAAAATATTAAGAGATTTCACTGTGGGATATAATTGATCAAAAGTATTGTTGGATCATATACCCATCCTAAGTAAAAGAAAATTCAGAAGAAATTATGCAGCTGAAAGAGAGGAAGATCTGTGGTTGGTATGTAAAATGAATAAAAAAATTCTTAATTAAAAAAACAAGTTGAATTTCCAGTATTTGAGGAGATCACAGAAGTCAGCCAATATAGATAGAAAACTACCTCAATGATGCTGGTATAGTCCCTGACAGGTAAGTGTTTCAGTAGCATATTTTGATGGAAACAAGAAAAAATTAACTTAATCTTATGTTCTTTATATTTTACATATAATAATTAATCGTATGTCCTCCCAAAATTGTCAGGGACATCTGTGTAGCAAATCTTTATCTATCACCTATATTTAGGAACTAGACATGCAGATTAACTCAAAGTATCATTCTTTATAAAAGTTATGACAGTTCAAAAACTAAACACTCTGGACACTTTGCTCTGCCTGGGTGAAAGGAGAAGGGGACTGGACCTGCCTCGACTGAATCTACCAGGCTGAGCTTAATCCCCAGGGGAGTCCTTGCCCTGGAGGAGATGGGAATTGGGGGGTGGACTGGGGGTGGGGTGGGAGGAGGGAGGACAGGGGAACCCATGGCTGATATGTAAAATAATTTTTGAAAAAGATTAATAATAAAAAATAAGCACTCAAAAAAAAAGAATTCTGAAAGATAAGGGGAAATATCAAACTTGGATTTGGAGATAACGTTAAAGCTAAAGCATGAAATACTTAATCCATGAACACTGTAGTTCATCAATTGGACTTCTCTAAAATTTAAAACTAGCTTTATGAAAGAGAATTTTATGTGAATGAAAAGAAGGACACAAATGAGAAGTTTTATGAAAGACATATTGACACTGGGTATTTAGTAAAAATATATGAAGTAAACCTACAATTCAATGTTAAATGAGAAGAATCCACTGATTGACAACCAGGGAAAGACCAGACACAAACCAAAGAAGATATACAGATGGTAAATAGCAAATGAAAAGATATTTCATATTATTTATCATCAGGGAATTGAACATTAAAACACTGATGAGATACAATTGCATACTCACTAGAATGCCCACAATATAAACATGGCAATGCCCAAACCTGCTGGGGATATGGAGCTCTAGGAACTCTCATGAATTAATCTTGGGAACACAAAAATACTCAGTCATATTGGAAGATAGTTTCCCATATTCCTTCAAAGCTACACACTCTCAACATCCAATCCACTGTGTTCTATTGGATGTTTAAAAATGTATGTCCTCATGAAAATCTTTTTTTTCCCAATATAGGCCATCCATGTATACTTTTTTTTATTTTATAATTTAATTTAATTTTACATATCGGCCACGGAATCCCTTGTTCTCCCCCCCTTCTACCCCCCCCCAGCTTTCCCCCCAGCAGACCCCCCATTCCCATCTCCTCCAGGGCAAAGACTCCCCTGAGGATTGAGTTCAACCTGGTAGATTTAGTCCAGGCAGGTCCAGTCCCCTCCTCCCAGGCTGAGCCAAGCGTCCCTATATAAGCCCCAGGTTTCAAACAGTCAATTCATGCACTGAATACAGGATCCGGTCTCACTGCCTGGATGCCTACCAAACAGATCAAGCTAATCAACTGTCTCACTTATCCAGAGGGCCTGATCCAGATGGGGGCTCCTCAGCTATTGGTTCATAGTTCATGTGTTTCCATTCGTTTGGCTCTTTGTCCCTATGCTTTATCCAACCTTGGTCTCAACAATTCTCACTCATACAAACCCTCCTCTTTCTCGCCAATTGAACTCCTGGAGCTCCACCTGGGGCCTGGCGGTGGATCTCTGCATCCGGTTCCCTCAGTCATTGGATGGGGTTTCTAACACAACAATTAGGGTATTGGGCCATCCTATCACCAGAGTAGGTCAGTTCAGGCTGCCTCTTGACCATTGCCAGTAGTCTATTGTGGGGGTATCTTTGTGGATTTCTGTGGGCCTATCTAGTACTTTGCTTCTTCCTATTCTCATGTGGTCTTCGTTTATCATGGTCTTTTATTCCTTGTTCTCCCTCTCTGTTCTTGATCCACCTGGGATTGCCCGCTCCCCTAAACTCTTTTTCCCTCGACCCTTGCCCTTCATTACCCCCACTCACGTCCATGTTTTCATGTAGATCTCATCCATTTCTCTGTCATTGGGTGATCCCTGTGTCTTTCTTGGGGTCCTGTTTTCTAGATAGCCTCCCTGGAGTTGTGAGTAGCAGTCTAGTCATCTTTGTTTTACATCTAGTATCCTCCTATGAGTGAGTACATACCATGAAAATCTTAATATAGGTGTTTTGTAATAGCTTCATCCATAGTTGCCCAAATGTATAAGCAACTATTTGTAGATAAGTAGATAAGTGAGTTGTGTGTTGTATAGTGTGGTCATTTGAATGAGAATGCCCTCCATAAGTTCATATAGTTGAGTAGCTGGACCTCAGTTAGTGGAACTATTTAGCAAGGATTAGGAAGTGTGGCCTTGTTGGAGGGGATGTGTCATGGGGTTTGACTTTGAGGCTTCAAAAAGCCTTTGGTCATACCCAACATGCTCTGCTTTCTGCTTATAGTTTTAGATGTGAGATCTCAACTGTTCCTTCAGGAATCATGGACTCTAATCCTCTGCCAGCCTAATTGTCTCCATTACTTGTTCATTACTAGAAGACACCATTACCAAGACTACTAAGAAAAGAAATAGTTTAATTGGTTTAGAGTTTCATAATATTAGAGTCCATAATAACAGCATGAATAGCTGAAACAGTAGCTGACAGTTCACATCTTGATTGGAAAGACAGTGACACACACACATTAGGAATGGCACAAGTCTTTTGAAACCTCAAAGCCTCTATCCACCAAAATACACTTCCTATAACAAGGCTACATCTCTAAAACCTTCACCAAACAGTTCCACTAACTGGGAACCATGTATTCAAATGGATGTGCAGCCATTCTCATTTAAAAATCATCATCAATTAAATGTTTTTCTTTTATAAGTTGCCTTGGTCATGGTGTTTTATCAAAGCAATAGAAAAGTAACTAAGAATCCATTAAGGGAATCTTCTTTGGTACTAAGGGACAAAAAGCTATTAGAACAAGAAAAGAACACAGAAGAAACATAAGTTGATATCACCACATGAAATAAGTCAATCCAAAAGAGAGAAATGCTATATGATACCAATAATCACATATTGTGGAAAATCAAAGGTATGCCTATATGAAAATCAGTGATTAACAGGGTTTTAGGTAAAGAAAAAATGAATCTGAAGAGCACAAGGAATTTTGGACAGAAAAATTGCTCTTTATAAAACAAGAACAGACATACATCATTTAATAATTTAAAAATAAATGCAATGTGCAATTCTAAGAGTGACTCTAAGACTAGCTGTGCACTCCAAGTGACTATGATACACTGGTCCATTGACTATAACAAATGTTCTGCCTAAGGCAGGATACTGATAGTAGGAGAGGCTCTGTCAGGGAGACCAAAGGAATACAGGGACTGTCAGTATTGTATGTTTTATCTTACTGTGTCTAAAACTAAAGTCTACTAAAGAGAACTTACAACTAGATATGGACAATTTTGAAATAGTGTCCAAGTCAGAGGTTCAGTAACTAGGTTAAAGGAGCAGAGAGTCCTTGGACCAAAGACCTAGGCTCCTCAGGCTCCATGATTTGTTGAACTATGAATGTTGATGTATGTAGCAGGTTCCTGGACAGCACCTCTACCAATCAAGCTAGCCTTCTCTCACTTCTTGCTATGTTGGAAAAACTAGATAATTAAGATCCATTTGTGATTATAATTTTCTTTTCACCATAATTTGCTGGACCACTGGAGACAAAGATAAGCTTTGTATGGAATTTTACAAGGAGATAGGATTCAAAGCAGTGATCAATGATCTTGTCCTTTGTAATGGGTCTCTCACCTCATTACTTATTATTGAGTCACTGAAAAATGAAAACAAAATTCTTAACATTGGGTGTATAAAGAGTAGAAATTAAAACTCTAAACTTCATGATGGATGAGTTGTTGATTTTAACAGAACTCCCTGGAAATATAACCTGTGATGTTTTACAGGGCTGGTTTTTGAGAATACCAAACCAGAACAGGGGAACATCTCTGTCAGTCCCCGGGGGAGGCTCCAAACAGAAAGGATCTTTAAGTGATAGCTTTTTATTCAAGCTTGTTATTATCAATGTCATTTTTAAATGTCCTTGGATCTTTGAAGATTTAAAGTTTCCAAACAAAAATAAATGTACCATGACTTGTGAACCCTCAACATGCCGTAGCTATTTCTACTGGGGAAAAGGCAAGGGAGGTTATGTGAGGGAAATAAGAAACCTCTAAATCTTAATGCAGTAAATTGACGGAAATGCTACTGTAAGCGTGTTTCCACATTTTAACACCTGTTCTTGTGGGAAGAGTTCTCTGACAACCTTGATGCAACTAACTAATCACACTTGCTACAACACTGTAGGCAAGATTCACGGCACCTCTCTTTCTAAAATCCACCACTGTAACCTTATTTTCAATGGCCTAGTCCTTTTTAAACATTTCAAGTATAATGCCAAGATTAGTGGTCATATATATGGAGTGCCCTCTTCTAAATACCGATTGTAAGATCCTTTCCTCAAAACAAATTCCCTATCTCCCACACCACCCTTCCCTTTTCTTGCAGTCTCACAAGTTTGAAAGTTCTGTACTTAGCTCAGAGTGTAGGTAGGGTTTGTTTAACCAGTTATTTTTGGAATTGAATTTCATATTGAGAAGACTGAATCTAAGGTTAAAAAAATATCAAAGGAAGGTTATGGAAAACGTTATTTATCCTTATAAACAAGCCATATCCCCTACATCACTCTTGCAGAGAACAGATACACAGTCAATGAGTTGATTAAATTCTCTATTCCCACTAGGAGTGAAGTCACTAACAAGCTCGGGAAAACATGGCACGAGAGAAGAGCAATCTCACCCCATGTCAAGGCATTCATAAGTTGAATCAATACTATCTTCCAAAGAACCCACGAAAACAAAAATAATTTCCTAACCTCCTCCAAGGCCTCTAGCCACCTATGGCTAACAAAAGACAGTGTTCTACTTCCCACAGCAGTGGCTTAATGTTCCCTGCTGCTGTGGAAAATGCTGTATTGGAAAAATAGGCTGCAATGTGGCTATTGGATTAAGTAGCATCTGCAGAATCTCAAACCATCACACACCAGAAACTACAGGTGTTGAGCACAGAACAGAGTGCCTACTGTATTGATTTCCACAGTGCTCAAGGCAAGACTCAACAGAATGAGACTGCTAGGAAAAGCAATATTAAATCACTAGCGTAAAGGAACAGGAAATCTCTTAAGCAAAGCTTTAAGGATAAAATTGAGTTCCCAGATAAAAATTCTCACTGTGAATTCTTCATCTGACTTTAACTGCCACATTCAGAATTTCTTTTTTTCAACTACCAGTTCCGACTTGAATTTCAACTTAGCTTTCATGAAATTTTAATTTTTTCATTAGAATTCAGCAACTATTTTACTTATTCATTTCCCCAAACTGATCAAATAAAATACAATCTTTACACCATAGTGTAACTAAGGCCTGATAGTCAAAGCTTGGAATCCCAATACTTGATAGACCGAGGTAGGAGGATTGAGAGATTGAAAGCCATCTGGTCTGCCTTGTGAGATCATATTTCAAAAGAAAAAAAAAAGAAGAAATAAAGTAAGGTCAATATCACAACTCATTACTTACATTAACACACACACACACACACACACACACACGCACACACACACTCACACCAATAGAAACATTATAGCTACTGAGTTTGTAATTTCCATGAAAGGAAGTGAACAGGTCATGTTGAAATGAGCATGTGAAACTATGTGATGCCATCTGTTTCCTTCCCTGTGTGTCCTGTGTCAATGGTGCTGCTGGTTTGCACTCTGCAAACCTTTTGGATGTCTCACTCCCTTTAAATATTTCCTTCTTTCATTTTAATATTCATAACAGAGCCTCGTGAAATTCAGTCTTACCCTAAACTTGCTACAAAGGCAAGGGTAACCTTGAACTTCTGATCTTGCTGCCTTTTTACCTGCCATATGTTAGGGACTCAGGTTGTGTCAGTTTTGCAGTCACCTGCGAGTTTACTAATCGTGCTTCACCTTCCTCCACCTATACAATGTCTTGTTTTTGTCCTTGTGACTCATGACCCTGTATTCTGTTTTTCATAGATAACCACTGATACAAGAAAGTATTTTATTTTATATTTTTGTATTATGTAAGTACATATATATATATATATATATATATATATATATATTTAAAAAGGGGTCATTGTTTTGGACTGATCCCTTGAATGCACCAGAAATAACATAGCAGATCAATCCAAAATGGAACCACTTGTGCTAAATGCTACAAAATCAATCAAAACTACAATGGCTATTTTTCCCCAAGCCAAGAAACTCACAGTAAACTTTCACAAGAAGACCAGCTTACAGGGGTATTGAACAAGATCATTGTGTTGTTATCCCATAAGGAAAATGTGTCTGAATGTCTGTTGTTTTTTTTTTTTTTTTCCTTCTGCTTCATTATCTTACTCTCGTGCTTCCTGGAGCACTTTTAGATGAGATGTTCCCTGACACATTATTGTTATACATTTTAGTAAATTGTTCACTTAGTGAAGAAAATTTGCTAAAGTTAAGAAACTCATGCAATCACTGATAGCCTAATATCTAGGTAGTGAAGGTATGTAAAATATTTAGTGCCCAGGATTATTTCCAATTTTGCACCACCCAACCCAACCATTTTGTTTCTGTCATCATTTTCTTTAGTCCCTGTGTAATATGGAAGATTTATTTTTCTAAAAATTCCCTGAGTGCCACTGCCCTGCTTTAACCTGTAATGCTGACCTGAGAAAACCTCCACTACTGTGTCGTTTCTTTGTCTGAAATTCTTCTATAACACTCGGAATCCTGAGAGAACAGTTAATGGGACTCTTCTCCCACACAAAATGCAGATGTTACTTTAAACTATCCCATGAGTCTAGTTACAAAGACATTTTGTTTTAAAATACACAAAGGCTGAGGGAGAGTTGGAGAAATCTTTTAATATATTTTTAAATTTGTGGGTATTATTTATTATAATCTAACACAAAGTAGTGTTAAGCATTTAATGTCCGTATGAGGGACGGGCAGAAGCTACAAAGCTGGTTTGTCAACCACAGTATAAAACTGATGGATGTTGCTTGAAGTTGCTTTACACTGTACCAATTGGTTTCAATCACGAATGGTTTAGAACTTTCTACTGTGTGCATTGTATTAAGTGCTCCAGAAAATGGAAAATATCAAACCCATCCTCTCAGATGAAACTAACCTTTTCTACAGTATCATAAAGGAGGAGATTGCCTAAACTATTAACTGCTAAATATGTTAGGTCTGATGAGGATTAGATCTGTTTATGATTTTGACATTTTCCTCAATATCACATTGACTTTCATCTTCAAATTCAGACCTTTCCACACAAACAGTATTTTTAAACCTCTGTGACCCTTCATTTATATCTCTTTGTCACTCAGAAGAAAGGATTGTAATTAACTCTTTCTGAACACAAATACTTTCTGGTGCACAATAACTCCTAAGAAGAGTGCTTTGCCAGCACATGTTGATGCCATTGTCCTTCTGAAGCATCCTGCTTTGGCTCTGGAGACAGTAATTGTATGTCTTCCATGCATGTTCATGCTATTAGAACAGAGTTAAATGTTCTGGTTATGAAAAGAACTATAAACAATCACATAAATACTAGGCTAAAAGAGGTCACTACATCTTTGAGACAGAGACCAAATTCAAACCCTAATTGTAACAGGCTCACGTAGAAACAAGTAAGTATCTAGGCATACAGAAGAGTGAGCCTAAGCTTGGCACATATAGCAGATTCTTATTCTGTGTTTGCCAGGTAGGTGTCCTCTGATTCGATCACTACAGCTTCAGAAACAAAGCGTGTGATGGCTGTGGTGTGCTTGAGTTTGGTGCCCTTGTGGTAAGATGTGCATAACAGAATTTGCCGTTTTAAGGCTTTTTTTTTTTTTCATCAAACTCCCATGTTTTATTTTCTGTAGAAAGCCCCAGCCTCACCTACCCTGGACCCCATCTCCAGGGCTACCGGAACGTGGAGAAGCTCTGGGATTAGCTTCCTTCAGTACAGGAAGCATAAGGGACACCCTGGGAGCGAATCTGCAGGGTGTGGAAGGTGAGGGGTGGATTGGGGCCTGACGAGCCAGGGTTCAGGGACTCGGGTTAAGTGTAAAAATTAGTAGTGATTAGTAGATTCAAAATGTTGTGTCAATTTCTAGAACTTTTCCAATATCCCTAATAGACTTTCTTTATCTATACACATATTTTTATGAATATTCACATGCACACTCAACTTGCATTAAAAGACTGTTGAAGTACTGAAGAAAAAAATTAAGCAACCGAAAGTAAAATTATCCATATGGGCTAGAGTTCTCAGGTTAGCACATTATTCTTTTTGTGTATTTGTGCCAAAAGGAGGAAAGGGGTATCAAGAACATCAGCCCCATAATTTTGAGCCCAAGAAGATTAACTAGAAGATTCCACTTAAAATCACTAAATATGGCTCATTCCCACAAAATGATTTGCTTATATGTATTCCTGTGCATCTGAATATATGTATATGTTTTAATATAATATCAAGATATTTATATATAAAATAGACAACCCAACTGAGTAAGCAAGCTCTAAGAAAAACTAAAATACACTTGCAAACAAAAATGGTAGCCCATTTCAGAAATAGTGTGCCGATATAAATTATATCAAACAGAAAGCTAACCTTAAACTATATTGTTTCCTTCCATATAAATAATGCTATGATTGAGAAGCGTTATACCTGAGCAGAACATGACTTTAAATAAACGACACATATCAGCACAAGATGCCATAAAAAAAAGTTTAACTATAACCCTTTGTAATCATTCAAAATAGTAAAATAATACTTCTTTATAAAATGCTGCACCTAGAATGGATTTTAGGATACTGCAAAGTTTTGCAGATGTAAAATCTTATGTCTAGAGAAGATGAGTGACATTTTTTAAATTTACCAATTGCTGTGGCAGTGGTACTAAACTGAATCTTAACCTGTTTTTCTATCTCTATATTTCTGTAGTCAGAAAATATTCTGAACTTCAGAATCATGTTTGTTAAAAATATTAACTGGGTGTTAGACAACATAAAATGTAGATCATTATATGATATGTTTTACAATATTTTTATTACATTCATAACTTGGTTACATATTGTATAGAATTTTGACAGATTTAACAACAACTGGAATGGTCCACGTGGTGGTTTGAAAAAAAATAGCCCCCACAGGGAGCAGCACTATTAGGAGGTGTGGCCTTGTTGGAGTAGGTGTGGCCTTGTTAGAGTAAGCATGTCATTGTGTGGGTGGAGGGAATCAGATTTTGAGGTATCCTGTACTCAAGCCTAGCCCAGTGTGGCAGACAGATGCTTCTGATGCCTATGGGTCAAAATATAGAACTTTCAGCTCCATCTCCAGCACCATATCTGCCTTAACCATGCATGAAGAAAATGGACTAAAGCTCTAAAACTGTAAGCCAGTACAAATTAAATATCTTCCTTTATAAGAGTGTCTATGGTCATGAAGTATCTTCACAGTACTAGAAACCCTAACTAAGACAGTCCACTTTAAGTAACATAATTTTCCTTTGAGAATATTAGTCCACCTTGTTTATTTGAGGAGGGGGGAGATTGTTAACACTTCCCAACTAAAGTAAGGATATGCTAATATATTCAATTAGGACTTATTATTACTATTACTATTATTGTTATTCTATGGGAAAGAAAATAGCAAGCATAGTGGCCAGCATCTGTAATGCCAGAACTTTGCAGTGTAAGGTAGGAGTGTCAACATGAGCTTGAGGTCAGTCTCTGGTACCGAGTGAGACTATATATCAAATACACATGAACTAAATAAATGCGGAAAATAAAAGAAAACATTGACCTTAACAGTGTAATGTCTAGATCTCTTTGTAAAGCAAGTAAAGCATTAACACAAACACACACATAAACACAGACAAAATACAAATACATACTCATACACATATACACACATACATACATATATATGCAAATAAACTCACACATATACATGCATATAAACTTTCTCTGTCTCTCTGTCTCTCTCTGTCTCTCTGTCTCTGTCTCTCTCTCTCTCTCTCTCACACACACACACACAGTTTGAAAGATAGCTTTGATAAAAAAAAATCCTACATCCATCTAAATCACTTACTATTAAAAAATCAAAGTTAAAGAAATAAATGAATCACAGCTGATGCATGAGTGAGGTGTGTATGCATGTTGTAAGAGAAAGGAATAAGATGATGGGGATGACAGTTTTCTCCATATGCATAATATTAGTGATTAAAATGCATGATGCCCTATAAGGTATTAGATAAACCACATCCTTCAGATCATAGAGCACACCTCCCAGATTAAAGAAGGAATACCTGGGTATTATGTCTCAACATGGCAGAAGAAGTAAAGAAGGCATTCAGAAAGGAAGTCACATGTTCAGTTGGAATAAAAGACAAGATGAAATATTAAGGGGGGTGTCATATGCTGCTCAAATCTTTAACAAATCCTTTCTTCCTGAGAAAGTAAACATCTCTATTCTCTTAAAAGTGTTTACATCTAAATTAAGAATCTGCATAATTTGGTGTGCTTATAAATATGTATGTGGAAGAATATTTTCTATTAGATGAGAGTTGAATTAACATTAACAGAAAACTCAGTATATCATGACTGTGTTGACAAACGGAACATGTCCAAATATTTTAGTTGTCTTTTACATTCAAACTGGCAGAATGACATTTATGACATGATTTCATAACAGAAGCCTTTGAAAATATTTTGGCTCAAACCACCTTTCTGCAGGGATTATGACAAAAAGGGCTAAACAATTTAGTAGAAATAACCACGTGATTTCATGAAGGAATGTGCAAAATAATGAACTCACAGCTGAATGTTTGAACAGAGAAAATGAATGGTCATTTCTGTCCACGTACAGGGCACCTTCAGTCTCTGCTTTCACACATTCAAGTTAGATTGGCCACCTGAAGTAACAATTCACTCCTGTCTGTGTGACTTCTGACTTTGAATCTTCACCGGAGAAAATTTTCCATCATAATTTCTATTATCGTTTTACAATTACATGCCTATTTATTGGCTATGCTGGATACTAAAAGTAATAAAGAACGAAAACACTTACAGAGCCCCCTCTCTGCATGTGCAAAGACAGGCTACAGAACGAAGGAAGTGGTACAGGGTATTTACTCAAGGAGATCAGCACTAGACTATAAGTGCACACACAGGATTGCATTTGGGAACACCTAAATCAGCTGAACAGAACTGGCAAAATACACATCTCAAGACAAAACACCGTGATTGCTAGATACCTCTAGAAATTTACAGCATAGTAAATTAACTCTAAAGGTAAATGCAAAGAACTTACCTTATTGAGCAAAGATTGGGAAAAAATCTAATGGATAAATAGTATCTGTTCTTCAAATGGGGGTGGGTCTGACTAAGATCTGGCTGTAGGCTAGCTTATAGGGTATTTTCTTAAATAGTGATTAATGTGGGAGAGCTCAACCAATTTGGGGCATGGCCCTGTGCTAGTGGTTCTGGGTACAATAAGAAAACAGACTGAGAATGTCAGTGACTAGTACTCCTCTATGGCCTCTGTGTCAGCTCCTGCTTCCAGGATCCTTCCCAGCTTGAGTTTCTACCCCGACTTCCTTTGAGGGTGGCCTGCGACGTGCAAGTGTAATTAGCAAGATAAGTCCTTTCTTCTCCAGCTTACTTCTGTTCATGGTGTTTCTTAACAACAATAAAAACCCTAACTATGATAGTATGTATATTGGTAAAAGTATATTTTGAAATCAGCTGGCAATATTGATCAAAATTAGAATTGTGGAATATTTGCTTGACACAGCATTTCTTATCAGAAGCATTTAATTAACAGTACACCACACAGAATGTCGACATATTCTGACAGGAATGTTCATTAGGTTATCTTTTTTTTTTTAAGATTTACTTATTTATTATGTATACAGCATGTATGACTGCAGGCCAGAAGAGGGCACCACATCTCATTGCATGTGAGTCACCATGTGGGTGCTGGGAACTGAACTCAGGACCTCTGGAAGAGCAGTCAGTGCTCTTAACCTCTGAGCCATCTCTCCAGCCCATAGGTTATCTTTGGAGAGGCAAAAAAATACAATCTGGGTTACCACTGTGGGCTGGTGATAAAAAACCATATAGTTTCTATGATGTCATATGCTGTGGATAGCACTCTGTATAAATAAACACTGATTGGCCAGTAGCCAGACAAGAAGTAAAGGCGGGACTAACAGAGAAGAGAATTGAGGGAACAGGAAGGAGAGAGAGGGACCACCTGGAGCCGCCTCCAGGACAAGGAAAATGTAAAGTGCCGGTAAGCCACCAGCCACATGGCAAAGTAAAGATTAATAGAAATGGGCTAAATAGAAGAGTAAGAGCTAGACAATGATAGGCCTGAGCTAATGGCCAAGCACTTTAAATAATGTAAGAGTCTGTGTGTTTATTTTATAAGTGGGCTCTGGGACTGGTGGGACTTAGAGGGAGCTGGAGAGAAATTCTCCAGCTACAGTCATATAATGAACTTGTTAAAATAACTGAGGTAGAAATGTGCACACTGTCATATAAGCCATATAGTTAAATAACATCATCACAGAAGAACATACAGTGTTATGTGAATTAATAAAACTGTCTATTCTATACTTCATTCATGTACCACACAATGTATCCTATTGCTGTCTATATGACTCCTGGCTATGAATATTCCACAGAGATGATCTGCCATTATAGGTTTACATAGTATAGAATCATTCCAAAATTATCCAAATTATTGAAAATGGTTACTTGTGGGTAGCACAGTGAGTTAGGAAGCAAAAGGAAGCTTAAAATTCTTTCATTATAACATTGTGTTCTCTGGAGGACTTGAGGATGTATTTGTATAAGTTTGTACTTTTTTAAGATAATGATGAGAACTACATCAGAAAATTCACAAGGAAGCTAAAGAGTTAGCATCCGAGGACTGGGACAGGAATAAGGCAGATGTTGACTATTACTGAAGAATAAAATTTACTCAAGTGCTTAGGGATTACATGTAGATAACAGACTTTGAAAATGAAGATAGAGCAACCATGGAATTTCAATGTCTCAACCCTACACAAAGGACCATAGTCAACTTAGCAAAAACAGTATTGGGAGGGGTGGTCTTCCCCAGGAAAAAGCTCAGCAATGCTTTATCCCATACCAAATGGTCTGCCATGGAAACATGCACACAAGCAACAGTGTATGGCATGAACTCAATAGGTTATGTTTTAGAACATATTCCTAAATATAAATATGTATATATATTTATATATTTCCATACATATATACATACAATAACAATTAGTCAAAAAAGGTTATTAATTTGAGGAAAAGCAAAGAGATATATATGGAAGGGTTTGGAGGGAGAAAAAGGAAAGGTGAAAATGTTATAATTAAATTAAAATCTCAATAATTAACAAAATTGAGAACTAAAAATGATATCACACATTCTTTGAACTTCATGCGAACTACTACATGATCCTGGTTTCCTAACCCAAAAGTCACGAACTCATATTTGTGTAATTGAATGTGGGTGGCAAGCACAAAATTTGGCAATGGGGAATGTTTCTGAATTTACAACAAATGGCAATTAATCAAAAATCAAACATACAGTGAACTTGTGTTCTTCTTGACAGTGCTTTCCTACACTGTAGTGTAAAACCAAACACATCTCTAGAGCCATAGTTGGCAATACACTTCACATTACATCCTGTAACACATCACAACATCTACAAACACCTCCTCTTGATAGATCTGAGATTTTGCATCTCATGGACTCTAGCAATTTTACTGTGCACGTAAGACTTTCTACTGAAATAAAAATATAATGTTTGAATTAAAGAAATCAAAGACTTACAGTATACTACAGTCAGCCCTCAGCATGTGAGTATAAAATTAGAATTCCTTTGTATTGTTCAAAGTTAAAACATTTTATTTTTAAAAACATTACTGTTAGATTCATTTGATTTGGATTTAATAAATAGTTGTTAAATAAATTTCTGTTTGAGATAGGGACAGCATTTCCAAAAGATTCAGAAATGGTTATAAATACACTCCTGCCATTTTATACTATCTGAGGAATAATTGTTAGCACTGACAAATGTAAAATAATTGAAAATATCAGTCAACTCTGAAAAATGATGAAGATGGTTTACATATATATATATATGAAGAGAGAGAGAGAGAGAGAGAGAGAGAGAGAGCATGCCATACACAAATGGAAGTCAGATCAATGTACAATTTTCATGAGTTAGTTTTTCCTTACCCTATGGATTCTAAGGATTTAACTCAAGTCAAAATCATCAGTCTTGCCTTGCAAGATTTTTTTCACCTACTGAATCTTCCTACTGACCCAAGAGTTAATTTTCCTATATAAAATAAACAAGTATATTCATCTCACTAGTATACAACTTTGTTTTTGTCTTTAATAAACTTCTATGCATACCAAGAAAATGTAGTAAAAATCTATTTCATTATGATTTATTGCCATTAAGTATTTGATTTCTATACTTATTTTATATATACATATAATAAAGTGCACATAAAAATGTCTCAGGTGAAAAGGATTGTGATCTGAAGAAGGTAAGAGAGGCTCCTACTAGACAATGGTTCCCTGGGTGCAAAAAAGGACAGGGTAGTGAAAATGAGCTAACCTTAGATTACATTCTATTACAGAGGTAGCAGTCACTAGGCCTGCAATGTATCCATTATGGCCCTTACATAGTAGATGTTTGCTTGGGATTGAGTGTTATTGTTCAATATTTTGAAAGAAATGACATGAATCAATGACCAATAAGTAGATGTAGTATATTACTTCTCATTTGCACATCACTTAATTTCAGTGTCAATATTTGCTAATGCTCATTCTTTCCTCTTGGACCCAGTAGCAATGGGCATTAAACAGAAAGGAAGGACATCTTGACATTCTAATAACACGTAGTGTGAATAGTAGACATACATAAGTAATAGGCAGATATACCGGGGGCGAGGGGCAAGAGATAGACAGTTTTAGCTATCATGGAAAGAGGTAGAAAGTTACCAACTATTACACCAAATGGAGCTTCAGATAACATGCTGAGGACCAAGACCCCAGAAGAACAGAGAGTACTTTACAGCCTCAAAAACAAAGCATGTCAGGCCAGGCACATGAATAAACACAAGGGAGCAATTTGAAGAAGAGCATGGCACAGCTAATAAAGAATATGTCAGGTAAAATCTAACTTTAGATTAGAACATTATAGCATTGACCCTGTGCAGAAAACGAGTAGGAGGGCACCTAGATGCTAAGAAGTCAGTATCCTTCAACACTAAGAAGGTAATAACATATTTGTGGGAAAGTTTTGATTTTGTTTCTGCTTTATTTGTGCACTGAAGGACCAGAAACAGGACATCAATTCTAGAAGGCTGAGAACCCCTATATATCTGGCTCTATATTTACTTATTAAAGAACATTAAAATGCACATACTATTTATTTTCTCATTTGGCTAGATGTATAGGCTGTCTTTGAAATAATTCATTTGACATTTTCATGAGATCTGCAATCAAGGAATGTCTCTCAGTTATTCCTGTAGAGAAACACTCCTTCCTTCTTCCTCCTTTGTTCTTGTAAACATGGACACAGACAGCAAAGCATTTAACTGGTACGATTTGTTGCTCAGTGTGCTTCGGGAAGTTTTTTAGTTGTTAGTGGAGGTAGTAATGGGTTCATATTCTTCATTCTTTGGTATTAAATCACTCCTAACTAGTACTCTCAGAGTGGGCTTAGTAACCTCCCTAGCAGATGTAGACAAGGAAGAAAGAAAAATGAAACCTGAGTCCCAACACCTGGAAATCCAAATTGAAGTACTTGCAAGTTCTAAACTCTGATACCAGCAACACAGAAGGGTCTGGGTCTGGGCCTCAGGAAGCTAGGAGTTTAGAAAGTATAAGGAGCCATAGGCAGGTGAAAAATAGTTCATTCACTGGCACACAGACTGACAGAGAGCCGAATGCAGACTGGTGCCAAGGTATGTATCAGCATACACAGGCCTACACACAATGGTACAGATGCACTGGTACAGGATCCTCAACCAAGCACACACAGGTCAATACAGGCGGACTTGCAAAGGCAAAAGATATAGGCTCAATACCTGACCTCAATGTCTTGTTTATACAGAACCTCACACAAGATGACACTGTGCATAACAGATATTATTGTTTACTTTTGGTTGTTGCTGTCAATAGCCGATGCCTGGTGCCAGTCCTGTTTTAGTGACTTGTGCGGGATATCCACATCAGTGTCATGTTGTCTGAACAGGAACAGGTCTGCATGGCCTTGCGTTCCTTTCAGTATTCATGTTGGAACTGGTGATTCAGCAACAAAGGCAGCAAAAAGTGGGTTGTAAATCAATACTCATCATCTCTTGGAAATACATACTTTACAACATAAATAACAGACAACAAAATCAAAGAAAAAGCATGTCTCAGTGCCCAAATTTCCTTCTGATGGTCTAAGAACTAAGATCGTACTTCGCTGATGTATTGTTGGAAATCAAAATAATTATGGCTTCAAATATTTTCAAATACCTGAATCTAATATGGAGATAATCATTTCTGACTTTATAGACACTCATCAGATACTGTTTTGATTCAACAAAAGACTCAATATTCTGATGGGTATAAGATACACTCATCGAGATTTTTAGAATACCTTAAACATATATTTATTTCCACATTGTCATCATTCATACTCCTGTCCATCCTTCAGCTTCTATTCCATGGCACTTTCCTTGTCTGTTTTTACTTCTAAATAATTCTGGGTGGTGCTAAACAGTCCAAACAATGTGGTCCCCCACGGGTGTCTCTATGGGATTTTTCATATATTCAAGCTGTTTGGTCAGAACGAATTGTTCAGCTCTAGGGAACAGTTCATTTATTTGTTACTTTTAGAGCCTGACACACAGTAAGGCATACACAATAAATGCTTGTTAAATTACCTGTTGCCATCAGAGCTGCAGTTAGTTGTCTAAATAGCCATTGAGGTAAACAGCAGCTGTAAACATTTTTCAGGGACGTATAGTTTTCATTATTCATTAATTTTCAATTATCTTTCCTTATTGTCTACTGAGAAAATTAAAGTCCCCTGAAATATTTAAAATTCAATTTATTTAAAGTACCAGTAGTAATAATGGTGCCATTAAATGTATTTACTGAGATCTAACGCATCATATTTTTTAAAAAAAAATGTATGTTCAGGTAGTGTGACTTCTGGGTTTTCCCAGCATTCAACTCTGCTGATAAGGAGTCATAAAAGGACATGACTGTATAGTAATTAACTCTAAAAATTGAACAACACATTGGTTATCCATTTTATTTTCATTATAGGCGGTGTAGTATGTAATTTAGATTAGTGGACTGTAGAATTTATTTTAGAACCCAATAAAACTGGGTATGAATTAGGGATGCTCCAAAAACATTTTAAAATTCAGTTTCAGCTCTTAAATGCAAGGCTGTAATACTGGTAACCAACAGCAATTAACTGTCTCCCAAGAAAGCCAATCCATAAAATGGCACTCAAGGCATCAATTCCATGGACATTTGGCACATAGTTGCTAGAGCCTCTGGTATTATCAGACAATAAAAGATCATATGCCTGAATGAAAAGTGGCAAATTGGAAATCTCTTGGTTTGTGTCATGAAAGTTTCTAAAACAGACCCATGGATAACGTTTCATTATAATACTTAATGATTTTATATTATAATTATACATATTATTAAACAAAAGTTTTTCTTTGGCCTACTTTCACAGAAATCCAGATTTCACTCAGATCTCTTTGCAATTCAGCCTGGCAGGATATTTCAGCCTTGGAATTTGCTGATATAGCATGAGAACAAACAACAACAGAAAACCCAAATCAGAAAAGAGTGGATGTGACATCAGGAAAGAGTGCCCCCTCTGCCACTTACTTGGTATATGACCCCAAATGACACACATAACTCTCTGTATCTTAGTGAAGAAGCACAGTCTTACCAAGCTGAGAGTGATGTCATGGGGATGACATGGATGAGGGTAGGCAGAACGACATCTCACCAGGAGTGGGGGAACAAATTTCCAGTCACATGCTTACGAGTCCAAAAGCTGTATAGGAAAGGGTCAAGCAGACAGGAAAGCCAGGGTACTAGCCTATTTGCCTACATGATATTTTCAGCATAAGAAATTTACTGCCTTTCTTCTGGAGCAGCTGGGGAACAATGGGTAGACTTTCTTAAGCCAACAGGAAATGGATATTTTCTTTTTTAATATTTTTGTTTTATACTTAATTTAATTTTACATATCAGTCACAGATTCCCCTGTCCTCCCTCCTCCCCCCCAGCCTTCTCCCCCGACACCAATCCATCTCCCATTCCCACCTCCTCCAAGGCAAAAATCTCCCCTGGGGAGTCAGCCCAGACTGGTAGATTCATTTGAGGCAGGTTCAGTCCCCTCCTCCCTGCACCAAGGCTGAGCAAAGTGTCTCAGCATAGGCCCTAGGTTCCAGAAAGCCAGCTCATGCACTAAGGACAGGTCCCAGTCCCACTGCCTGGGGGCCTCCTAAACAGTTCAAGCTAATCAACTGTCTCATTTTCTTGATCTAAAAACCTGTGCAAGAAGCTGTAATCAGAGGGGAAGACTACCAAGAAGAGAGATGTCGGGCAGATAGTTAAGTAAAACAAAGAAAGCAGGCAGAGTACCATTGTCAATGCCTCATATGGAGGCAAGAGCAGAGCCATTTGAACACAAGATAAGGCTTAATAGCACTCACCAAAAGGTGAAATGACAGATAATAAAACTGTTTTCAGAATGATTAAAATGACAAGGTCCATTTTGCAGAAAGTCTCTTTGTACCTAAACTGCATCAACTCTGGTTCAAGCCATAAAAAAGCTAAATCAATCATACAGTAAAAGCACGGATTGCCAAAACAATTAAAGGGTGAGTTAAGAACAATGTCAAACCCACAGTTAAATTACAAACACAATGCCAAGTTATTGAAAAGGACTTGAAAAATGTGATGAAAGAAAATGCCTAAGTAGGGAAATGTTCATCTGAAAGGAACAGGAAATTAGAGTGGTATGCCTGAGAGTGACTGATCAGCTGAGCACAGCATCAGGCCTTCTCCAGCTCCACTACATTGTGGAGCTGTGATCCACTCTGAGAACCACTAATCTGGAATACTGCAGCAGCTCAGCTGGAGGCTGCTCCTCTGTAATAGGAATGAAATAATTAAGGGAACTAGTCACTCCTCTCTCTACCATCTCATTGTCTTTCACTATGGTATGATTAAAGAGTAGACTAAGAATAGGGACTTAAGCAGTAATGGCTGGTTCCTTCACTTCTACACACACACACAATATAGTGAAATACTACATTAAGAATGTATTTTAAAGTCAAAGGGAGATGGATGTGATATTCTACTAGTAAACATTGTCAGAAATACAGGTGAGAAGAACTGTTTCAATTTCATAAGTCATTCATCCTTTTTTTCTGGAATTCCCCATACACAGTATGCACACATACATAGATAGCATATACATGTACATAAACATATACAACACACATATGCACACACATGCATGTACACACAGAGAGCATACACATGCATGCATGCACATACAACAACAATACACACAAACACAATTAGAGCTTATTATAAATGGGTCTACTGGGGAAAGAAAACTTCTCAGTATTTTTGCTTACAAAGGCACTGAGGTAGAACTGAGTTTAACAGGATCAAAGAGAACATTAGCTAGAATTCAAACAGTTAAGTAGTAACAAGAGTTGAGATTGCTATAATGGAATGAGTATAGGAAAGAACACCCTGTAGGTCCCTGCTTTTTGTAATGGAATAACAGTTACGTCACAATGGAAAAAATATCTAATTCTACAGATTCTTAAGTAAACTGTAAAAAGACAGTGACAAACAGTAACAATTATGTTATAAACAATAACAGTTATATCAAAAGCAATGATTACACCAAAAACAATAGTAGCTATATCATAGTACTATTAGAATGTTGAGACAAGCTTCAGAATATTGGACATGTTTAATTCTGCCAAACCATAACAGATGGGGTGTGTGTGTGTGTGTGTGTGTGTGTGTGTGTGTGTGTGTGTGTG
>CABHPH010148495.1:11314-23630 GCA_902168325.1 Peromyscus nudipes
GACAGGCACCAAAACTACACAGGGAAACCCTGTCTTGAAAATCAAAACAGAAAGAATCTGTAGGAATCTGGCTCGAGGTCCTCACACCTCCCTCTCTTGTCTCCTGGGCGTCTACAAAAGCCACCCATGACCTCCTAAGCATTGTGATTAGGAGGGACATCAGACACCCGAGGGCTTAGCAAGAGAGTGAAGTGGGGCTCCAACGCAAGGAATGCGGTGCTCAAGCATAACCTCCAGGGACTCCAAACTCACCCAAGAGCAGCAGGAGGAGAGTTCAACTACTCCAAGTCAAGAGGAAAAAGGAGCCTCAGCTGCAGCAAGACACAGGAGCATGGCAGAAGCCACACTGGTTTAAAGCAGTGATGCCACCTTCTGTCGTACCCCAACATGAGCACTCTACTCCCAACCACAGGATCCAGAAACACCAGTTCCACACCAAACTCAACTGCCTCTGTCACACTGTCCCTTCCTGCCTATCCCTTCCACTGGAGGGAGCTCAGCAGAACACTCCATTTCCTTTCTCTGCATGGCTGAGGCTGTGATCTCTCATTGACTCCTCTGTGATTCCTTGTTTCTCTGACTGAGGCGCTCATTTCCAACCCACATGCGGCACTTGCTCTCTGTGAAGGCCACTTGGCCGTGACAATGTCTTCAGTGCAGGACCTTTACACAGAGACCATACTCTGCCCCTGGCCACATCTTGGTTTTTGGTTTTGTTTTGTTTTTCCAGACTCAAATATGAAGTCTTCAGCACGCTGCTGCCTTCTAAGAATCATAGCCTTTAAATCATAAAAATCAGCACAAGGCCACAGCCAGGGACCACCCTCCTAAGCCGACCCCTGCAGTGTCCTCACAGCCCAGCCGTATATCATCATCCCATCTAGCTCCCCAACACCCTGACCTTTTCCTTCCCATCTCCCTAGGCCTTTCCACAGATGAAGAATGTGACCTTGAGGAAGTCTCCATCTCTCTGAAGCTCAGATTTTTCGGCCTTAATGATAGGAGTTATGTCAACGATGTTACGGTTCTTCAACTTTCAAGGGTGGAAGAAATCAACCCCCTTGCATGTACTTGTTACGTGTTAACTAAGAAGACACACAAAGAGAAAAAGGCACTGTGAATTTACTAGTGGCTTCAACTGAATCTGTTTTATTTAACATCACGTGAAAGGTGTTAAAACAGTAGTTCTCACCTTATTGGTGGCTTCAGATCAGCAGTTTCAGTTACCCTAGCTGGGAAGGCCTGTTGTGATCTGGACATGAAGTGTACCCCTCTAGGCTCATGTATTCAAACATCCCCCTACAGCTAGCCAGCCAGCACTGTTTTGGAAGCTTGTAAACCTCTTGGAATTGGAGCCTCGCTGGAGGAAGTAGGTCCCTGGGGAAAGATCTTGAGATTTCTGGAGCCCACTTTCTGTCCTAGACTATGGAGACGATGTAGCAGATGCCTAAGGCTCCTGACTCCGTGCCTTTCCCTGTCATGATGGACTGCATGTTTTCTTAAACTCTCAACCAACAGAAACTCTTCCTCCCTCAACACGATTCTTGCCAGGCATGTGATCACAGCAATAACCACTCCAAGGTCTTAAAATATTAAATGGAGGATTTCAGAGATAAACAATGTATATGCTTTTAGGTGGTGTGTTATTCTGCTGAACACACACCCAGGATGTGATTCATTCCTTTGTCCAAAGCATCCATGCCATACCTCTGTCTGCTTTGTTAGTCACTCAGGAGCCATCATGGTATCCAATTTGCTGCCCTAATATTGCCCTGGTTATATGTTCAGGAGATTATTTTCTCAGTTAATAATGGACTTGAAAATACAAAAGCATCAATACAGACAACTCAAATACACCAAAAAAGAAGGCTGGGTAGGGGTCTCTTTTAAGTGAAAATATAAAAGTGGTTGACATAAAAGAAAGGAAAAAAATCATCCTGAGGTTGCTAAGATTAGTGGCAAGTTCTTAATCTGTGACCTTACATAGTATATAAATTAAACTCGATGTAAGTGCATGTGTATAGAAAAAAGCAGAATATAGATAGGATTTGGTACTGAGATTCCAGGCCTCCACTTGAGGTTTTAGACCACATCTCATGTGGATAAAGAAGTCCAGTGGGGACTGAGGATGCAGCTCAGTGGTAGAGAGCTTGCCTCGCTACACAGGCCCTAGCTTGAATCCCCAGTGCCCTAAGAAGAGGATCATTAGTGTACGCATGAGTGAGGTTTACTGTTTACTTCTTTCCAAGCAATGATTTGTATGTGTGGACTTTCAGATCCAAGCTAGTAATTCCATGGGTCTGCAGCCTACAGACAGGACAACCTCCAAAGTCCTTTCAATGTCCTTAATTCAACCAAGATTTACAGAGAATGTGCTATGAAAGGTAGCTACGGAGACAAATAAAATCCAAGAGAATAAAATAATGACTACTTTGGTAACTGGTAGAAACCGTCATAAAAAATAATGAGGCAGTGTGTGGGCTCCTTTAGGAAGAATGGCCAAAGGAGGCTTGTCCAGGTGAGTGACATCTGGTCACATGAGCTGGAAGATGACAAGGCACCAGTTATGGGAAAAGAGTTGAGGGGACACTTTCTAGGCAGAAACAACCTCCCCAAAGGCTCTGAGGCAGGGCCAGCATGGTCTGTTTAAAGACCTTTATGGCTGAGGACATAAAGAAGGTAAACTGCAGTAGATAGAACAGTTCTGTTGGGTTTTCTCAAGTTTGAGAACCGTACGCAGCATCCAAATGGATAAAAGGATGAAAATCAGAGACAACTACGCAAGAGATAAGCAGTTAGGAATCATCAGCGTGGAGGTGTTCCAAACTGAGGAGGCGGGAATCTAAAAAGAGAAGAGGAGGGACCTCTAACCAAATCCTTACACGCATCACCACTGAGCTAGGGTCCAGGACAAAGCAGGCAAGGGATTAGGAGCCACAGAGAAGCAGGTCCTGGTGATATCATAAAGTCCAGAAGAAAAAGGAATTGACAAAGCAGGGAGGGCCTACTACTGAAGGTGGAGAAGATAAGGTGAGCGTGGACATACAGCCACTGATCTGACAACACAGACAATTGCCATAGATTTCACGTGTGTCTCCCAAATCCTCTATTTATCTGTTTCGCAGTGGTGAATCACTCTGGAGTCCATTGTGACCTGAAACTCACTACATAGCCCAGGCAAGCCTTGCCTTTTTGAGCAATCCTCCTACCTCCCTCTACCAAGTGCTGGTATTATGAGCATGCACCTCCTCTTGCCCCCCACTCCCCACTGTTGAAGTGTATATTGAAACCTTACTCTTGATGTCATGGCACTAGGAGCTCTCTTGAAGGGGATTGGCATCTTTATAAGAGGAACCCCAGAGAGGTTTTTCACCTTTCTTCCACCTGAGGTTATAGTGGCATACCGGGAACCTGGAAGCGGGCCCTCACCAAACACTGTATGTATTCCTGCCTTGACCTTAAATTCCCTGGATGTCAGCCCCACAAGAAATGCATTTCTGCTATGTATTATGCATAAACACTGGATCTATGGCATTCTATTATGGTAGTCCGAAAAGACTAAGAGGGATTCAAAGAGAGGCCTGGCTGTAGCTGTTGGTGCGGAGACCACTGGGATGAGATGAAGGACCAGAGGGTAAAGAATTCAGAACAGGTGAAGACAATCATTTCTAGACTCTGGATGTCGAGAGGAACACTGAAAAGTAACATAAGAGGGAAGAAAAGTAGATTATTATTCAGCAAGGACTCTTTCCTCAAGTTCCACAGATGGGCTATATTTCCCATCTACGAATGTGGGGCTTGACCCAGTGACTCAACATGGCTTAATGGGAGTCCAGATGTGCCCAGAACAGGGGTTTAAAATTAACTGACTAGGTTTGTGCCTTCCTCATCACAGCTTTCCTTATGAGAATAGACGTTGGGCAGCCTCTGGATGAAGGACGATAAACATCGTTCACAACCTATAACTGGGGTCCCACCCTAGACTACACATAAACCCCCAACAAAAACAAACAAAAAAATAGCCCACAAATGTTTGTTGTGTACTACCGTGGTTGTTTGTTATGAAGCATTACTGTGAGTATAGTGACCAAGACAATGGTACATATGCTACTAGGTAGAGTTGTCTTGGATAAGTGATAGTAGAGTATATTCTTACACTAATGAGAATGATGCGCTAAAGCAAGAGAGGGTTCTGATGTCTGGGGGAGAGGAAATAGATTTGGGAGGGCAATGCCCATGAACAAAGAAGATGAAAATTCCAGGGAGAAGTGAGAGATTGGCTCTAGGTACTTTCTCCATCATAATCAGCAGAAGGGAAGAAAGTTGGACATGGATATCAAGAATGTAAAGGTTTGGCGGAGGAAAGATGAGTAATTCAGCTTAGATAGGCTCAAATTTCTCAATGAACAAGAACAATAAAGTTCCTCAATGGAGACTGTCGGTAGTAGTGGTGAGGGGGTGTCTCATTGCCTGCTGTTTGCCTTTCCCTAAATGTCTTTCTAATTTTCTCCACTGATCTAAATTCTACACTCTCCTTCTCCCAGAAAGCCTCTCCCGACTACTCTACTCTACCAGAATGCCTCCTTTTCCCTTACAGCATCTGTTACTTCCTCCTGGTCCAGCACTTAATGAGCGTTCTTGGCTGCCCCTTCTGCTGGACTTGAGCTTGAGAGACATGGGAGTCATTGGTTTGTCATTCACTTCTTTAGACGCCCCCCAGCCCCAACCCCATGCACACAACAATGACATGGTGATGATCTCACAGAGGACGCGTCATTGTCATTTATCAACCAACTCAAGAAGAAAAAGTGGTTATCTGTCACTGTTTCCTCTTACAGAATAGCTACTTTGGACCAAAACAATTCAAGCAAGCCCAGCCTTTAGAAGTTAGCCACCAGAACTACTGCTTCTGGGAACAGACATATTTGGGGGTTAGCTTATTTTTTTCCCCCTCACTTCTTGTTCCAATATCCCTGAAGCCTAGTCCATTTGCTTTTCTTGACTGCTTCAAAAATTCTTTCATCAATTCTGCCTTGGACATTCTGACATCTTCCCTGGAGAAGGGGGAGGGCTGCTCCTCAGATTTTCTTCAATGCCATTGCTCAAAGGGTTTCCTGTCTTATTTTTAATGGAACCAAAAGCACCCTATCTGACAATGATGCTACACAGCCTGTATTTCATGCAAGGGGTCCCAGAAATAACAAGCAACTGGGTCCTCACTCCATCCCAAAGCTACAGATCTCATTTATGGCTGAGAGAGCAAAGGAAACTTGTCAAGGGCCCTGCTAGCCTGAGGCAGGGTAGCTGAGTGAACTTTACAGATTCAGTTAACAATTTCAGAAGGTCCTGTGTCACCATCCTTACAACTCAACAAAGTTCTGAGTGGAGGAAGCAGGACTGGTCCAGAGAATGCTACTGCTTGGCAACTGGGGCACAGCAGGGTATCAGATGAGGATAATCCCTTCCGCATCCCCTCGAGGGCTATGGTACACTGTCCCAATTTCTTATCATTTCCAGACACTAGAATTATCAAACCTGTCCCTCCTCCTCTCAGTGTCCCATGAGAGGCCTGACAGTTCAGGGAAAAGCTGAATGAGGGTCCTCATGTAATTTCCTAGAAGCACCGTACTCTCCCATTATAGTAAAACACACACACACACACACACACACACACACACACACACACACACACACCACACGGTCTTTTCCCCACTGACATCTGAGCTCCCTGAATTTGAGGCTACATCTTATTCCCTGCATTTCTTCTCCAGCAGAATGCTATGTATATGGAGATGCCCAATAAAAGGTCCTCGTTTCAAACAGTGTAGGTAGAGAGAGCATTAAACACAGCAGTGAAGAACCCTGCTCTTGCTAAGCAGTGGAGCCCCAATCATCTTTCAGAAATGGTTTCCTCACCAATGAAGATCTCAACCTCTGAGTGGTATAAGGATGGAATGAAAGCATGAATGCTTTACAAACTGCCAAGTGTCTTAAAAGGGTTAAAAAGTAGGTGCTCATTCAGAGCCAAGTTTTAAAGGCTATGGTACCACTCCCAAAAGTCCTATTCATATTTCAAACAGACGCTCTAAGTTTTCCCCTTCCCTCTTCCGTAAAGGAAACGTCTTCTACATTCAGCAGTAGGGATGTTTCAGGCCTGGAGGAAGGAAGTCATGTATGTGGACTATGGCAGGTTCTCAGGGCCCATAATTACAGGAGACAGACAAGGGCTTGGCAAACCATGGCCTGGAGCCCAAATCCTCTCCACCACCTGTTTTTATGCAACAGATGAGCAGAGGGGGTAGTTTTTTTTTAACATTTTAATTGGTTAGAAAAAATAAAAAGATGAATATTTTGACACATACAATTATATGAAATTCAAATCAGGGTGTCCATAAATAAAGCTTTATTGGAACATGGCCATGCTCACTCCTTCACACACTGACTGTGGCTGCTCTGGTGCCGTATCAGCAGAGCTAAGCAGCTGCAGCAGAGACCATATGGCCTAGGAAGCCAAAAAACGTTTACTAATTGGTTCTTTAATAAAAAACAAGAACTGTCAACCTCTGATACAGATCATCTCTTCACTTGCTCAAGATCACTTCTATTTGTTTTTCATTCTTTTTAAGAGAGTCCCTTCATCTGCATGGCCTGCTTTGCTGGGATAGCCCAAGGAAGTAGTTGATAAACAATAGACATGTACTTGTCATAATTCTGGACTTCACAGGCCTCATAGCTAACAGACAGCCCGCCTATAGCTATAACCTCAAGATGAAAGGGTGAGGGGACTCTCTGGGCCTTCATAAAGAAGGGTGTGAACCCATTTCTGAGGAATCCACCCTCATGACCTAATCACCGAGAAGGCCTCACCTTCAAATACTATATTACACTGGGAGCCAGGATTCCAATTTATGAATTTGGCGGTGGGGGATACCAACATTCAATATATAGTGGAGAGACATGGGCAAAATGAATCAAATGCAAAAGGCAATTGGAAATGTGCCAGAACTCAGTCGTCACAGAGAGAATGGTCAGGCAGATAACCAGAAGGTACCTGTGATTATCCATAGCTATGATAATGGAGAGGGGTAAGGATGCTTCCTCACAACTATTAAAAAAAAAAAAAGCCCCTAGCATTAAATATTCATCTCAATCCAGAGAAACACCATGGCTGCCCAAGTTGTCACAGGACAGGAACAGCCTGCCTTTATATATATTCAAAGGAGGGAAGTACCTTGCTGTGAACATGAACGCACAATGTAGGAGCAGAGATCGGGTGACCATTTACAAAGACCTTCATAAGCGCCTACAATGGCAGGCTCCTGGATGCCATGTTTGTACAATCTCAACAACAGTTCGTTAGACCAAGAAGATTCTCTGTCTCGGGCTGTATCTAATGAGGTTCTTCATCTAAGACCCTGCGAAGTCAGGGAGGAAGCGAGGAGAGAGGAGGGTGCTCTGCTTGCGGCTGGCAGGATTCTATTTCTGCCCAGCATGTGGCCTGGGGAGCAGAGGAAGAGTCTATGCTAGAAAAGAGAAACAAAGCAGATACATGGTGAAAAGGAGAGGATCAAGATGGAAAAAGTTCCTGCAGTGGGTAGCCATTCCAGCTTTGATCTGGAAGTTCCAACCCCCGTCGAGGCTTCAGCAACTGTCACGCCTACAAGGCGGGGCCAAGGGAGGAGCCTGGAGACCCGAGAGCCGGATGGGCCAGCTAGCTCGCTCTCTGTTCCTGGACCTTGGATGGTGGAGGTTGACGGAGCAGAGCTCCAGAGAACACCGCTGGACTGCAATACACCTTCCCTAGACCCTGCGACCTACCTATCTCTTCATTTGTAAGTCACCCATTAAATAAATCTTCCTTTTAACTACGTGGAGTGGCCTTAATAATTTCACCCATAAGTTCCTTCTGGGCTGCTACCGGCCTTGTAGTCCCTGGCTCCCAACTCTTCATGAGGCTTGGGTTCCATGACAGCACTCGAGGATTACTACAATACAGTATCGCATTGGTGCAGTGATAGCTAGCTAGCTTGAGATGAACTCCCCTGCTTATAGTTCAGAGCCTTTCAGGTAATAGTATTTTGGAGGAAGGGGCTCAAATCTTGACAGCTCGGCATTGGCCTTAGTGTCCTCTAACCTTGGGAGTCTAGGATTCTGTTAGCCTATCTCATGGGAGGTCCTAGCCCCTCTAGAAATGGTGTCCTGGGATTCTGAGGCTGTACCACCCAAGCAGAGACCATAGACACGGCATGTCCTGTGCATATATCCTGATTGCATCTTTCTCTCCTTTTTAGGAAAAGGATAACAGGAATCTATCGTGCCACGCTGTACTGAAGTGTAATGAATAGCACTGTTAACAAATGACAAGTGCTATGTTCCTTATTATTATCTATCATGTACACATCACTTTGTTTCTGAAGCTTCCAGCAGGTGTGGAATGCAAATGGACCAAGAAACACTTTCACAGACTTGCTGCCTCCTCTAAGGAAAAACATCCTTGAGTTTGGGATCACTGCTAGGCTCTTCCAAGTCCTGCTCGCTAACCTGAATTGGATTTGAGAGGGCTCGTTCAAGCATGTGACTCACCAGAAAGCAACTGAATTTAGGTCAGTTGTGTGTTTTAAGTACAGTAAGATCTACTCTGGCTGCAGATTTAACCTGGCCCCACTGGGAGACCACAGCTGTTTGTGAGATCAAAACCATAGAAATTGAACGTGAGCAATATGTGGCCAGATGTTCTCCATCATTCTCTTTGCTGCAGCAAATAGATGGCCTTGGGCCACTCTTGATTTGGTCTATTCCATATGTCAGACATCCCAGTCACCAGGTGTCTCTCAGCTTCTTCTCCGTTTCCTTATTTGTAAAAGAAGAATGAAAGTACATCACTAAATAAATTGTTCTAAGGGACATGAAGCTGATCTTGAGATTGGAAGACATGAGCTGTCTCTGGTCTAACATTAATGCCCCTATAGAGACTCACTAGAAAGGGCAATCAGGTTGAGGCAAGAGATAGTGTAGGAGGAATTGAGATCTGGCTGCATCGTTGCTTCAGAGATACAGGGAGCCATCCAGATCACCCTTCCTAGCAGTGACTCCTCTATCCAATAAGCACATAGGTCAGATACCAGATCAGGGCCGCAGTGTGGGGGCAGCCAGATCAAAATCAAAAAGAGGTTGTGTCTATACCAAAAAACCACCAGTAAAATGTCATACAGGCAGTAGAATTAATGAACTCATAGTACTCTAGCTGTATCCCAGAGTACAAATGATGCACCAGGTCAAAGAGGTACCAGAGGTAGAGTTGAGTCACAGAAGTACAATAGGAGTGGGCAAAGGAAGAAAGATGGCAAAGACCCAGACCAGAGTGTACAATACAGCGAGAGAAACCTTGGTAGAGAGTCCCCGTAGGGTCATAGTGTCCCAGGCAGCTCTTAGAGTCTATTCATTTCAGCCTTGTTCCAATGATGCGCATAAATGTATCCCAGCTCCAAAGGGCTGCAAGCTGAGTCCCCATGGTCTCTGTACTGTGCTACTCCTTACCACTCTGGTGCTTGGTGAAAGGAAATCATCCCAAAGAAGGGTGTGTGACTCAGTCTCCATTCTCACTCATACAAAAATGATCTCTGCTTTGACCTCTCACTTTCTGCTTCTCCTTAGCATGTTCCTGGGCCCTAAAATGTCACTTGCCTGTTCATCAGGGCAAGTAATGATGACATCAGGTCAATGGAAAATGTAAAGTTCTTGGCCTCCATGGAGAGATTTTTTTTTTTAAAAAAAAAAAAAAGGAAAATTGTGTTTCTAAGACCAGTTAATTTATATACTAATCTTTCCCAAGCTAAAGAACAGTTATTGAGATCTTTCACTACACAAGTTCCTTCCCCCTAGATTCAGTGGTTCGTAGACTTCCTAATGCTGTGATCCTTTAATACAGGTCCTCATGTTATGGTGACTCTCTAACCATAAAATTATTTTGTTGTTACTTCATAGCTGGTGCTGTAAAAATCATAATATAAGGGCTGGAGAGATGGCTCAGAGGTTAAGAGCACCAATTGTTCTTCCAGAGGTCCTGAGTTCAATTCCCAGCACCCCCATGGTGGCTCACAACCATTTGTAATGAGATCTGGCACCCTCTACTGTGTACATAGTAAATAAATAAATCTTTTTTAAAAATCATAATATAAATAGCTGTTCTCCGACGGTCTTAGGCAATCTCTGTGAAAGGGCCGTTTGACTCCCAAAGGCGTCAAGAGCAATCCACAGGTTGAGAACCACTGCCCTAGGAAAAGGTTCCCAAAGCAGCCCAGAGACTTGTAACTGAGGACGAGGCCCTCTACCTGCCTGTGCCTAGACTTCACATCTATTAGGGAAATAGCTCCCATATTCATCTTCCCTCACTGCTTCAACGCATGATCACAGATGTATTAGCCTAGAGATCCAAAGGCTAGAAGTATACCGTGAGCCCCATTAAGCCAGGCCAAAGACCACATGCTTTCTGAGGCTGTAATGAAGGATCTCACTCCTCCCCTTTCCCACTTTCTAGAAGGCTGCCCCTTTCTTCAACGTATGGCTTCTTTCCCATCCCCATCTCCAAACCCAGCAACAATGAGCCAAGTCTTTCTCACATCAAATCTTCAAACTCCTCTGTTGTCTCTTCCTTCTGCCTTAGAACTCTTGGGATCACCACAGACTCACCTGGGCCACCCAGGATACTCTCCCCTTATTTTAAGATCAGCAGCTCAGCAACTCAATTCCATCGAGAAGCTCGAGATTCCTCTAGCAAATGACCTCATTCACAGTGTCTGGAACCAAGAATGTGACCCTATGGTGGTGGACAGCATCCTTCCTGCCTAACCCATAGCATAGCGCCTCTCTCAGAATAGCAGAGACAGTTTCCTTGGCTTGCTAGGCATCCATCCTTGCCCAACACTCTTGCCACTTTTGTTTCCTCCTCTAAGATTGAGAACTTTTGTCTACAAAGATCTTTAAGCCCTATAATTTTATGACCTTAAGATTAGTAAGCATTAAGAGATTTGGTCTTGTTCACTACACTCTTGCCCACGCTGACACATTTGATCCCCATATCAGTTCTGAAGGATACGTAGGAAATATGTTCCTATTTATATATATCCACTTCACGGAAGTGTAACTTTACAGTCAGATAAATGAGTTGTACAAGATCCCACCATCAAAATGTAACAGTCCTATTCTCCACTGAAGTCTCCTGATAAAACATGCCCTGCACAGACCCCTTTCCTGAATACCATGGAAATGTCAACATAGGGAAAACACATCAACCAACATATCACCACAACTACTTTCAGCCAGATCACAGTTTGATCTAGGTGGGGGCCCAGCACCCTGAGTCACCACACTGGATCCATGTCCAAACAGCAGCCTGGCTGCATATCATTGAAAATATCCTCCCAAAACTGTATTCCATCCTCATTGCTAAGATACCACCAGCATACGTCTGGCTGTAAACCCGGAAGAAATAGCCATGGGAAAGGACATGGGAGAGGCTCATGGCCTCTGTATGGTGCCTGCTGGTCTTCAGCTCTACAGTTCGGCTAAGATTGCGCAACTAATTACAGGTATGGAAGTGTCTTCCTAGCTCTGAGGTCAAATTAAGTACAAAAGGAAAGATGATAGTGAAGAGATTTTTTCAACAGAAAAAAGTAGATTCCCTAAGCCAGGTGTGGTACCACACACCTGTAATTCCAGCACAGGGGGGATGCTGAGGCAGGACGATGACAAGTTCAAGGTCAGCAACATAGGGAGACCTCATCTCAAAAACAGGAAAGAAGGAAGTAGGAGGACCCATGGTCAGGCAGGCTAGTTGTCTGGAAGCCTGGCAGTACATGAGAACATCTGCTGACTTCCAGCCACCGGCATCCATTGCCACACCTCAGTACCGTCTTAGGAGGAACCCCTCTGGCCACTCACAAGCCATGTGCTTGCTCTGTCCCCTACCCTGCACTCCCAGAGTAGAGAATTGACTCCCTCCGTGGTATTTACTGAACTTAGTATGCATATTTGCTTGGGATATACCTAGACAAGCCAAACAAGTTCCTGCTGCCATGAAGCTATCAAATAAATGAGAAAAAGAAAAGGAACAAGATACTTTTTGAGAATATGATAGACTATGAAAGAATAAAAATTAGCTTTTATTGCAAATGCAGCAAAGCTATTATCTAGACCTTTTAGTTTCATGACCTAAAAATTCTTTTGTTTTAGGATGGGTGAGTCAGGTTTCCTGTGTTCACAGCCTAACCCAGGTGACCTTTACACTCCTAATGCTGAATATCTCTAACATCATCTT
>CABHPH010148496.1:13337-25691 GCA_902168325.1 Peromyscus nudipes
AAGTCGGAGGACATAGAGGTGTCATTGTGGGGACTCGTGTGATTAGGCAATGCCCAGCTGCCTCTCTTTTCCCAAGCACTAACCTGGGCCAGATTGTTCCTGATTTGATTCAGGGAAACTCACTTGAGTTACAAGTAGGTAGTTCTGGCCCTTAAAACATTTAAAACAAAAAGTAAAAGAAAGAAAAGACAAGAGCTGAAAGGGAAAAGTATGGAAAGGCAGCCGAGTTATGACTGTATTTTAGACATCCTTGTGCAATTTTAATTTTGACGATTCCCTTAGTGTAAGACATCCAGAGTGGCTGTCACAGGGAGAGACAAATGAAGAGCTTGGTCTGGACCTCAGAGGCACTTGGTCCCTGGTGTGACCACGGCATTTTCCCGACAGACACACACTTCCAACACTGAGCTCCTCATGGGCATTTATAGCTGTGACCTGGAGGGCTGGTCTGATGGGTGACCATCAAATGGTGTCCCCACGACCTTTTCCTGCCACTGCCTCCTGAGAAGGTCTTAGGAGCAAAGTAAACTCTATAAGTTGGTTGGCATGGAAGGCCAGGCTGGCCTAATCTGGTTGGAAAAGTCCACCTTGTTACCATATAGGTTCAGTTTCTGATCCATAGTGAGTGTTAGTACATGTTTAAATGAGTAAGCACAATTTGTTCTGAATGTAAAATTTTTGTCTGAATGTAAAATGTTTTCTCAAGTGATTGGATCTGACATCTCTATTTCTGTACTGTTACTGATGGTTAGGGTACTGGTAACAGAGAATAGATATTGAGTGTTGGCTGTGTCTCAACTTCCTTCTTTTCCCCTCCCTCCCTCTTTCCTCCCTCTCTTCTTTCCCTTTCTCTTTCCCCCCCTCTTCTTTCTCACGATAGTCTCTCTCTGTAGTACAGGCTGGCCCTGAACTTGCAGCAATTCTTCTGCTCCATTCTCTTAAGTACTGGGATTATAGGTGTGAGCCACCAAGCCCATTGGTCAGGTTTCTATGTATTATGTAACTGTATCTTCAAACTTAAGCCTATGGCTTCCTTAATTTCTTTGTTCATGTGGTTCTAGGATCAGACCTAGGGCCTGGCATGTGCTAAGCTCTACCACTGAGCCACACCCTCAGCCTTCCCCTAGACTGGCTGTTTTGTTTGAACCCAGGAAGTCTGTCTCTAGATCCCCATGTTTTAAAACCCAATGCAGGGGACTGGAGAGATGGCTTAGCTCTTAAGAGCACTGGCTGCTTTTCCAGGGGACCCGGAGTTCAATTCTCAGCACCTACAACTGTCTGTAACTCTGGCTCCAGGGGATCTGACACCCTCACACAGACATACATGCAGGCAAAACACCAATGTACATGAAATAAAAATAAATAAGGAAATAAATAAGGCATTTAAAAATTTATTAACAACCAACATTAATTCCAATGCTTGGGAGGCAGAGGCAGGTGGATCTCTGCCAGTTTGAGGTCAGCCTAGTCTACAGAGCGAGTTCCAGGACAGCCAGGGCTACACAGCGAAATCCTATCTCGAAAAACAAACCAACTAATAAAAAAACCCCAAGCTGTACCAACTCTTTTTTGGTATTATAAACATCTTCAAAATCTACTGATTTCTTAAAGCACACTTTTGGGGATATGCTATTTTACAGCGTCGCCACTTAGAATTTAGTAGTTGTATTAGAAAACTCAGTCTATATATTAATCTGAGCATCCTTGGAGAGTAAATCTGAGGTTATCTGATTAGGAGAGGAATAGTAATAACTATGTGGGGTAGAGAGATGCCCCAACAGTGAAGAGCACTGGGTGCTCCTGCAGAGAACCCAAGTTCAGTTCCCAGCACCCATACGGTGGCTCACAACCATCTGTAACTTCAGTTTCCTGGTACCTGACACCCTCAGGCACCAGGCATGCACGTGTTATACACACATGCAGGCAAAAACACAACTATATACATATGAGATAAAACTAAATAAACCTTTAAGACGTTTAAAAAGATAAAAAAGAACAGTAACTACACTGATTGAGACAACACATTTTTGCTAATTTTCACACCCAACTCCAAGAAACAGTGTATTCATTATTATTCTTTATAGATGAGGCAGCTGAGGCTAAAAAAAAAAAATACATAAATTGTTTTATGCAAAGCTGGAATTTGAACACAGATCAGCAAGATGCCCAGATTTTGCCTGTTCTAAATGGCGCTCAGACCCATTTTTAAAAAGTTATTATTTTATTTTATGTGTATGAGAGTTTTGCCTGCACATATGTCTGTGCACCACATGCATGCAGCACCCACAGAGGAGGGTGTTAGGTCCCCTGGAACTCACAGTTCCAGATGGTTGTGAACTGCCATGCAGTGCTGGGAATTGAACTCAGGTCTTGTGGAAGAACAGCCAGTGCTCTTAATAACTGAGCCACCTCTTCAGCCCCCTCAGGGCCACTCTTGGTGATGCCTTAGCTGGCACAGCTTCCATTCAGGCCTCCTCTGAGAGCATTTCCACGGTGAGGTTTTCTGTGGCATTCCTGGTTGAACCTGACAGGATCTTGTCTGACTGGAAGCAGGTCGGACATTTGCCATAGGCCTGCTTTGGCTTTCTGTGAATCTTGACTTGCTGCGTCTGTAATGACACGGCAAATCTCACTGGGAAGAGACCATGGCCCATCTTAGTCTCTGGGTAAGGCTGGGCAGATTCCAGCTATTTCACCCGGACTTGTGTTAGTGCTCTCGCAGTAATAAAAAATTAATTTCAGCACTTGAGCTAATTGGGATAAAAAATGTGACACCCAAGCCAGAAATAAGCTTAATGAAACCCATTAAATAATTTAACGATTACTTAATTATGTTCATTTAAAATGCAGGAATTGATTACTCTCAAATTAATTTTACCATCTCGATACCTTTTGGAGCACATTTATTTTGAACAAAATGAAAGATCAGTTTTATTTCTGATGGGCACTCTGCTATTAATAATCATGCCTCATTGTAATGAGAAAATGTTGTGTTTTGAGTACATTCCTGTGACTATATTTCTAGATAACAGGCAGGCCTGATCAGTGGAGAGAATCAAGCCATTGAGAAAAATCTCCCTAATTTGAATCATAAAACCGTAAGTGGAGCATTGACGTGCCCGGTGAGCAGAAATCTAGATGGCAAACCCCAGCTAATTGGGGGCTGGACCAGGGTGTTCTGAACAGTCCACACTCACTGCAAAGTTAAGCAGCTGGGATGAAAAGGGTAAAGGCAGAAGCTTCTTGGCAGGTACACACTGGAGCTCTTCTAGAAACGTCCCCTCCCCTTTCTTAACTAATTTTTATCTGAGGCCAAACCTTTCTAATGACCGACATTTCTAGGATCCACAGCATTATGGTCTATATGATTTTATCTCATTACCTATTTGTTTCTAGGTTATTTAGAGCCATTTTCATGAAGTAAATAATGTGCTTTGAACATACCCCTCTCCACAATGATTTGGATCTTAAAAAATGTCTATTTATTTTATGTGTGTCTTAGTTAAGGTTTCTATTGCTGTGAAGAGACACCATGACCACGGCAACTCTTACAAAGAAAACATTTAATTGGGGTGGCAGGTTACAGTTTCAGAGGTTCAGTCCATTATCATCATGCTGGGAACATGGCGGCGTATAGGCAGATGGGATGCTGGAGCTGAGAGTGCTACATCTTGCAAGCAACAGGAAGCCAGCTGAAAGTCATACTGAGCGAATCTTGAGCAAGAGAAACCTCAAAGCCCACCCCCACAGTGACATACTTCCTCCACCAAGGCCACACCTCCTAATAGTGCCACTCCCAAACAGGGGCCCTTTTTTTTCAAACCATCACAACGTGTAGGGGAGTTTTGCTTGCATATGTCTGTGCACCACGTGCATGCAGTACCCAGAGAGGCCAGAAGAGGGAGTAGGATCTCCTGGAATTGGAGTTACAGATGATTGTGAGCTGGGAATCGAACACAGATCCTTTGGAAGAACAGCTAGTTCTCTTTCTGGCTGAGTCATCTCTCCAACTCTGTAGAGGTTTTGATATTAATATTCAATGTCCTCCAAAGGCTTTAAGGATGGTCTCCAGCTGATCGTGATACTGGGAAGGGGTGGGGCCTTTAGGAGGTGGAGGCTTGTGGCAGTTTGCTCCCTCGGGCTGTGCACCTGAGGAAAGGTAACCCTTCCTTTCTCTTTGCCTCCTCAATGTTAAGAGGTCAGTGGTTTCCTCCACTACATGTTTGGGCCATTGTGTTCTGCTTGCCACAGGGCCAAGCAACCGTGGGCAAAAAAGTCTGAGGCTTCGAGCCTAGATAAATCTTGGGTAGTTTGTCACAGTGAAGGAAAGCTGACTGATGCAGGGGCATTGCACATGATCCTGCAAGCCAACCAGCTATTTCATATTTCTGGCTGTAGTGATTAGTGAGGTGAGCACATGACCTTGGGCTAGCCAATCAAAACGAACCTCCTTACCCTCTCAGGGGCTTCTGGGAGAAGACTCTGTCTTCCTCTTTTGACTATGAATGAAAAAGCAAGTTGACAGCTTTTTGGGACCCACCAGGGAATCCTGAACTGTGAGGGTGGGTGGGTGGGGGAGGGGTAGGGAACCAAAAACCAACCACCACCACCACCACCACCAGGAGAGAACCAGGTCTTGGTTATGGGGATCTTTATAAACTGGGAAGTTTGAAGACAGGCACATGTAGGGAAAAGGCGGTGTGAAGACACACAGGGAAGAGCTGTAGCTCTTTGCTATGACATTATGCAACATCATGCAAAACTGCAGTCTGTCTTCAGGTCTGTCTGATCCCAGCTGGGGTTCCTTTTCTTGTCATACTGATCCACAGCGTGTTAATGTGTTTTTTATTCTTTTTATAAAATTCAGCAATCCAATTTTTTTACATTTTTATTTATTTTATTTATTTTGTGTGTGTGTCTGAGTTGTGCGCATGTATGAATGGCAGAAGACAGCTTGCAGGAGTCAGTTCTCTCTTTCCACCGCTGGGTCTCAGGGATAGAACTCAGGTTGTCAGGCTTGGTATAGAGTGCCTTTACCTGCTGTGTTGCTGTTGTTTTTTTTTTTTTTTTACTCTTTTTTGGGGCCCGTTACCCAGTTCCCAAATAAATCACACACATGGAGGCTTACTCTTAATTATGAATGCCTGGCCTTAGCTTGACTTTGTTTCTAGCCAGCTTTTCTTAACTTCAAATTAACCCATCTATCTTTTGCCTCTGGGCTTTTCCTGTTCTCTTACTTCTGTAAATCTTACTCTTACTCCGTGGCTTGCAGTGTAGCTGGCTGGCCGGCCCCTGGAGTCCTCCTCCCTCTCTGACTCCTCGCTTTCTTTCCCCCCCCCAGTTTTCTCCTTCTATATATTCTCTCTGCCTGCCAGCCCCGCCTGTCCTTTCTCCTGCCTTGCTATTGGCCGTTCAGCTCTTTATTAGATCATCAGGTGTTTTACACAAGCACAGTAACACAGCTTCATAGAGTTAAACAAATGCAGCATAAACAAAAGTAACACACCTTAAAATAATATTGTACTACACTGCTGAGCCATTTCACTGGCCCCCACTTTATTCTTTTTCAAAGGTGTGCGTGTGCGTGTGCGTGTGTGTTGCTGGAGATGGAATCCAGTGCCTTGCTCACACGAGGCAAGCTTTTGCCGTTGAGCCACCCTCGCAGTCGCAGTCCCAGATTTCAGAACACAAGTGCGGTTCTGGGCTGCCAAGTGCGTTCAGCTCCCCAGCCCACTCGAGGAAGAAGGAGAGCATTTGCTACAGGCAGCTGCACTTGAGCGACTCCAAACAAACACATAATCTTCCCAGTGGGTAATTGCTGATGATAATTGAGAGAACATTTTAATTTTTTCCTGAGGATGGCAAGGGGGAGAGTTTGCTTTGCTTCCACAGATCACCAAAAGAATCTAAATAACGCCCCCATTCTTTGACACATTCTCATCACATACAGTGTACACCCCAAGGTCTTTACTGACTCATTCTAACAGACACACATGGAGCTTCTCCCTGATTTTGGTGCCAGATAGCAGCTTTAGCTGATAGAAATTCAGTGTGAGTCATAAATGTGAATCACAGCGGCCATTTATTTATCTATGTATTTATTTATTTTTTTGTTCTAGAATGGTTTTAGATTAGACTGAAACTTGCTTTTCTTCTTCCTGAAGTGCTGGGATTACAGATGTTTGCCACTATGCCAAGTTCTCCAGGGCATTTGGAATATTCTGATAAGGAGGCTGGAGAGAGGCTCGGTGGTTAGGAGTACTGGCTGCTCTTGCAGAGGAGCTGGGTTTGATTTCCAGACTCACATGGCAGCTCACAACACATCTGTAACTCCAGTTACAGGGGATCCAGCACCCTCTTCTGGCCTCCTTGGGAGCAAGGCATGCACATGGTACACAGGCAAAATATCCATACACATAAACTATCCTAACAGGTACTTTAAAACACAGAAGAAATAGGTAAAATGAATTGTAATGGTTTGTCTTGTAACCTAATCTATGAATATATTTTCAGTTCAACATGCAGTTCCTATATAAATTGTTTGCGATATTTTGAGTTCTTTGCTTCAGTACCTAGTGTGCATTTCATGTTGACAGTATGTCCCTCTGTGGGCCATTGTGCCTCAGGTGTTGCCTCAGGTGTGGCCATGTGACAGAAGTGGCGTCTGGTTGCACAGTGCAGGCTTGAGGTTCACGTTATAATGATCATGGTAGCAATAAGAAGAATCGTTATGGTTTGCGTGAACAGATACATTTGAAGCTGAAGGTTTGAATTCATTCATATGATTTAAGACAGAAACATGTAAAAACCTGTATAGCAAAATGTGTTGACCTCAGGCACCAGCTCTCTGGTTCCCATCCCTTAATAACAAGAGCAGATATAGTGGCACATGCCTGTGACAGGAGGCACATGCTGAGGCAGGAGGATCCTGAATTTGAGGTCAACTTAGACTCAGAGACCCTGTCTGAAAAAAACAACCAAATTGGAAGCTGAGCATGGTGATGCAAGCCTGTAATCCCAGCAAGTGAGAGTCAGAGATGGGAAGATTGTTGCAAGTTTGAGACTAGCCTGGGCTATGTAGTAAGGCCCTGTCTTGTTCTCTAGACCAAGAAGAATGAACTCAGTTTTACAAGTTACTTCAAGCAAGTGTGAATTGTTGCTAGAGTTTTCCTGCCTGGCCCACGGTCAGGATAAATCTCTTTCACCTGCCAGTCCCACAGCCGCTCAGACCCAACCAAGTAAACACAGAGACTTATATTGCTTACAAACTGTATGGCCGTGGCAGGCTTCTTGTTAACTGTTCTTATATCTTAAATTAATCCATTTCTATAAATCTATACCTTGCCACGTGGCTCGTGGCTTACCGGCATCTTTACATGCTGCTTGTCATGGTGGCGGCTGGCAGTGACTCCCTCCGCCTTCCTGTTCTTTTTATTCTCTCTGTTAGTCCCGCCTATACTTCCTGCCTAGCCACTGGCCAACCAGTGTTTTATTAGCAACACATTTGCCATACAGAACATCCCACAGCAGTGAATCTATATTTTGATTTTTACCTTCTCTTTTAAACCCAGAGAATATGTCCTATTTTAACTTGTTGGTTTCACTGAACAACTTATGTGTGTTTTCTTTTAAAAATTTTTATGTGTGCGTGTGAGTGCCTGCATGCATGTGCCCCACATGTGTGCCTAGCACTCACAGAGGCCAGAAGAGGGCATCAGATCTCGCAGAAACTGGAATTACAGGTGATTGTTCGCTGCCTTGTGGGTGATGGGAACTAAATCTGGGTCCTGTGCAAGAGCAACAAATGCTCGTAACCACCGAGCCGCCTCTCCAGCCCAGCCCAGCCCACCCCATTTTTTACGTTTTTGAGATAGGGTCTTATGTAGCCCAGAACGATCTTGAAGATGCTATGTAGCTGAGGATGACTTTGAACCCCTCATCCAGATCCTCTTGTCCCTACTTTTCTAGTGCTGGATTATAGGCATGTGACACCATGCCCAGCTAATGAATTATACTGAAGATTTTTTTCACAGTGGCACATGATCTTTTGTTTTTAATTCACAACTGCATTGAATGGAGGTAATTTAATCAGTTACCTATAGACTAACGTTTGGGAATATCTCCAGGATTTGCAATTAAAAGCCGTATATTACCGGAACACATTGTGTACATATGAGCACAGAAGGGTGATCTGGTTTTCCTCCAGGATGACTGTCTGAACGTCATTTTTGTTTGAATGGTGGTGACTTTGATCCCAGGGAGACTTGCTGTCTGTGGTGCTGCTTCAGGTTGGTGTTCTTGTCTGATGAACTCCACCTCTGGTCAGCCCATCGACAGTGGGCATTTATCTTTGTGGTGTGGCAGTCTGGAGTACCTTCCTGCTAGCAGAGGACTTCCCTTTTGACCAGGTGTCAATGAGAGCCAAACGTCCACTTTTGAGTTTACAATCCAGTATTTTCACAGGCCACTGGCCGAGTATATGTAACACCTGGTGGAGTTCCTGCTGTGGGCTCTGTGTGATTCAGCTCCTCATCCCACTGGAATTGTGGCCCTGTGTTTTGGGTCCCAACACTGAGTAGTAGGACCAAACCAGACAGGGTGGTGGGCATCCATCCTTTACCTTTCAGTCAGTCTTTGACCTTGGGAGCAGGCTCTTATGGTTCATGCTTGGCAGTAGGCAGCATGCTGGGATCCCAGAGGCAGTAACAGGAAGCTGGGACCAGCAGCTATCTATATTCTCTGGAGCCTCCTCTCCCAGGAGACAGCTCCTAGTAAGCAGCAGGAGGAGTCGAAGCCTTCCTTATAGGAAGATCTTCATGGGAGTGACTGTAATTCACATAAATACATTTCACTGAACCTAGGCTAGATGTGCCCCGAGATGATTGCCGCTTAGAATACAGGAGAATGTAGTGACAATTAGTGACAGTTGTTTTGCTTTTCTGATTATAGCAAAGCACGTGGCTTTCTTGTTAGGGTTTCACCAGTGGTGTGGTACATTCGGCTCTGCTTCCTTCCCCTTCATCATCCCATTCCGTGCACACTCGCCTGTTCTTCTCTTCAACCACACCAGGCACAGGGCTTTGCGTTTGCGGTTCCTGCTCCCTGGAACAGTTTCCCCACATATTCACATGTAGCTCACGCTCTATTTTCTGTTTAAATGTCAGCTTCTCACCAGGCTATATGGAATAGCTTCCTGACAACCTAGTGCCACTTTTTTTTTTTTTTTTGAGACAGGGTTTCTCTGTGTAGCTTTGTGCCTTTCCTGGAGCTCACTTGGTAGCCCAGGCTGGCCTCGAACTCACAGAGATCCGCCTGCCTCTGCCTCCCGAGTGCTGGGATTAAAGGCGTGCGCCACCAACGCCCGGCTCCTAGTGCTACTTTTTGTACCTTGGTTTTTCTTAATGACACTATACTGACCTAGTATAAATCATTCATTTGTTTATCAGGCATCTTCCTTTTGTTAAAACATTAGCTCACAGTTGACTTTGTTGGTGCAAGCCTACAGTCCCAGCTCAGGTAGAAGGATCATGGATTTGAACCCAGCCTGGTCTACGTAGTGAGTTCTAGGCTAGCCTGAGATACATAGCAAAACTCTCAAAACAAACAAACAAACAAATAAACAAACAAACAAACACCTAAACCACTGCCAACAAAACTCTCAAAACAAACAAACAAACCCACAAAACCAACAAAAAAACAAACAAACAAAAAACAAACAACAAACAAACAAAAAACAAACCAAAGCTCACAAGAGTAGGGACTTTGTGTCTTTGCATTTTGGTGTCCCCCACATCACGATCAGTGTTGCCCAGAGTAATTGCTCAATAAATATTTGTCGAATGAAATGCAATGCAGTTGGGAACCACTGAGGAATTTTAAGCAGGAGAGAACATTGGGCTTTTCTGGGTCTGCCAAAATAAATTAATCTCTCACTTATCTTTCTCCTGCAATATCTTTCTACAATTTCCCCTGAATTATAACGGCCTGCCAGTCTAGTTTGCTCCACTGGATGGGAGAGGAGAGAGAGCACATCTCTTTCATCACCTTACTCTACCACGCGGACTGCAGGAATGAATGTTGATGGAATGGAATTTACTGTGTCTTTGCTGATGAATTCCTGCAATGGCTGTTTCCACAGTGGACTAGATCAAAAGCTGTTTCCAAGCAGAGGAAATTTCCCATCATTTATGTAACTGAGCAACCAACGCATTGTACTTTTTCCAGAAGGCTTTGTCTCTGCATTTCTGTCTACAGAGTTTCTGTGATGTTGTAGCGTCCAGTTCTCTGTTATAACAGATTTCCAAAGAATTTGTGAGCCCACTAGGATACTTTGAACTTCTCCCACCCCGAAGCAGCTTAAACAGGCAAGGCTTAGCACATCGGATGCCAAACATTCTGTGCTTCGTCCAAATCTCCTCACGAACTCTGCAGTCCCACTGTTCCAGTCTGTCCCTCCAGGGTCACAGATGGCTCCAGTGATCCTCAGTGCCATGTCCCACTCAGCAATGTCCCCAAGCAGGAGGAGAACTGTTTCTTCTCAGACATTTCCATAGAAAGGACGGAAGGCTAAGTATGTGGTACGTGCCTGTAACCATAGCATTTGAAGATGGCTGTGAATTCCAGACCAGCCTGGGCTACATAGTAAGACCCTGTCTCAAAAGAGAGTGAGAATGAGAAAGAGAAAAGATGAGTGGGAAGGGAGCCTCCTCTCTTGAAACACATGCTCTCATTGTGGGAGTCTGTCAGAGTGCAGCTCCGACCTGTCGAAGGGTTCTTGTGGGGAGGAGAGAGGAATGAGGAAATGTTAGGTAGAAAGATACAAAGAGATGGTAAGAAAGACAGAGACACAGGATAGCTTTGGGAGGGCCCTAGGTCAATACCCACTCACTCAGGTTAATTCAAAAGGGCTATTTATAAAATGCCAAGGAGAGAGGCAAAAGACCTCCTCCTTGAAAGATCAAAGCACACTGTACAGCCAAGTGTAGACCCTTCCAAACACCTGGTAAACACGCCCATGGTCAAATCATCCTGTTATGCAGTGCTACTGGGTAAAGCAAGCCCAGATTCTCGGACCCTGAGTAAGGTCTCACTAGGAAGCCTCTGTGGGCCTCCACATCTCATCTAAAACTTTGGTTAGGAAATTGACTAGCACATATTAATTGAGGTTTCCCCTCTTGACAGAGGAGGGTCCCTGTCCTCAGCATGGACCACACGAAGGGTTGTCGCTCTTACAGTCAAGGGAAGGAGTAGGAATGGATTTGGGCTCACACCAGTGCTGTGTGCTCCACCTTTTACTTGCTTGCCTTCTGCTGTGGGCATGTCTGGATGCTATCTGTTCCCAAACTGTCCCTATGTGAAAGCTTGGCTACCAGGGTAAAGGGAGTAAGAAGTGCTATGGACCTTTAAGAGGTGGAGCCTAGAGGGAGGTTTGTAGGTCTTTGGGAGTGTGCTCTCAAAGGGGATTGACTATGGGACTGTGTTTCTTTCCTTCTCTTTGCTGGTTTGAGATATGACTGTTTCGGTTAACTCTTGCCATACTGTTTATCATCCAGCATTCTCTCCAGAAGGCCTGCCTGATTCTGAACTTTGGACCTCTGTTGGGCCCTGACCCGCCCCCCCCCCCTTGGGTAGCTGCTGCCTTGCTAGCTGACCTCCATCAGATGTCCTCCCTATGTTGATTTCCTGCGGCTTTCTTCCTCGAAAACAGCTAACAGCAGGTTCCTTGTTTTGTGTACCCTGCATAGTGGAGTAAACAGCTAGGGTGCGAGATTGTGAAACTTTTGTAGTGAACTTCTGCCCTTCCAGGTTCTCCCACTGGGCTGTTAGTCTGTATTAAGGGCCCTGCTTCCCTTCAATAAACGGCATTCTCCTAAGACGAATGACCTGCTGTCCTGTCTCTATTTAATCCTTAGCCCCTCATTCCCACATGGTGAACGGGTTGTAGTGCGGGTGCTACAGACCTCCAAAACAGTATGTCAAATATTTCATATCTAGCTGTTATCAGCTATTTTTTTTATAGTGACAGAAAGATGACTAATATATCCTTCATTCTGGCCCATTCAAAAGCCCCCAAAATTTGGAGGTCCATAGTTCCTTCCCATCCAAAACACTGGGGTATGCTATTTTTCAGAGTTGATCTCCTTTTTAAAAGTGTATGTGTGTGTGTGCATGTGCATGTGCTTGGAGAAATGGCTCAGCAGTTAAGAGCACCTGCTACTCTTTCAGAAGACCAGGGTTTGATTCCCATCACCTACGTGGCAGCTCACAACCATCTGTAACTCTACTTCCAGAGGACCCAATGCTCAAACACTGAGAGAGAGAGAGAGAGAGAGAGAGAGAGAGAGAGAGAGAGAG
>CABHPH010148497.1:0-17972 GCA_902168325.1 Peromyscus nudipes
CAGGCAATGGCGGTGCACGCCTTTAATCTCAGCACTCGGGAGGCAAAGGCAGGCGGATCTCTGTGAGTTCGAAGCCATCCTGGGCTACAGAATGACTTCCAGGAAAGGCTCCAAAGCTACATAGAAACCCTGTCTTGAAAAACCAAAAACAAAACAAAACAAAAAAAAAATTTATTCATTTTACATACCAAAGATCCCTCTCTTCTCCTGCCCCTCCAGCCTCTCCCTCCCAATCCGCCTCCTATTCCCTCCTAGAAGAGGGTAAGTAAGGCTGGTTTCTTATACCACGTAGGACTACCTGCCCAGTGATGGCACCATCCCAAGTGAGCTGGGCCTCTGATACCATATCATATCATCAGTCAAGAAAATGCCCTAAAGACTTTCCTATTAAATAATCTGATAAAGGCAATTTTTCAAACGAGGTTCTTCTCCAGTAACTTGTATCGTTGACTAGGAACTAATCAGGGCAGTAATTCTTTGTATTTTCTGAACTAATACATAGCTGTGTGATACAGCTTAACATAACACTTAACCTTATAATGTTTGTTGTATCTTAAATTTCCTGAAGATAGAAATATCTCATTGTCACTGAAGGCTGTGATTTTGAAATAGTTCCTGAGATCTATCTTCTATAGGTACTTTGTAAGTTTAGACAGAGATGTATTTTATCTTTAAAAATTTACAATGTCTGAAGACAACTTTTTTAAAAGCTTTTATTGATTCTTGCAATCTGTTCCCACTTATCTCCCTGTCTCCTCCCATCTGCCCTCTGCCCTTGCAACCTGCCCCCCAAAACAAAACCCAAATTTAAAAGAAAAACCAATCTTGTCGTGGAAGCATTTAATAAGCATTCACAAAATGAATTATAAAATAATGAATCTACCCAGTAGTGTTAGAAACCCAATCCATGTAATTGCTATGTGCTTTATATTATGCTAAAATCTACTCTTTCACATTTTTTAAATCAGGCAACAGCTATTCAACTTGGAATCCTTAGTACAAGTCAGCTGTGATTTTGGTAAGTTTCATGTGTGCTAAATCACAAAAAATGAATTCCACTTTATTACACTGACTTCCATATGGGGCTCTGATATGGAACTGGGGTTTCATAAAAATGTGAAGTAAGTGTTTCAGAAGGTCATGGTATAGTGCAGCGGCTTTCAGCCTTTGGCTTTCAACTCCTGTGGGGGTCACATCAGATATCCTGCATATCAGATATATTCATAACAGTAGCATCACAACATGAGGAACTGTATTAAAGGATCACAGCATTAGGAAGGTTGAGAAACACAGTGTATTTAGTATTCTGAAAGAGTATGACATTTAAATTTTGTTATGGGTAAGATTTATAGTATTTTTTTCAATTATGTAGGATTTAAGGTAAATCTGACTTGAAAAAACTTAAACTTATCTGAGAGAATTATTTCTTTGGAGGCAAGGAGTGGGGTAGAAAACATAAATACAAGATAAAAAGTTACAGACCTCCTAGGTCATCTTTCCAGCTTTCTACTTTTATTTCCTTTTGGAATTTAGTGGATTGCTGATTTTGGTGGTGTACAGGTAGGTTGTGAAGGAAGTTGAAAGGCAGTGTTTTTATGGAAGGCCAGCTGTTCTTCCTTGCAATAATTTTGGTTCAGTATAGCATTTGGAGCCTTTGTGTTCACCTTAGGTTCTAAACTTAGCTAATTGTGTATCTCTTATGTGACAATTCCTCTGTCATTGATTGAGTCCTTGTAAAGTTTAGATGCCTTTATGCATGTTAAGTGTTTATCAGTGTCAGTAAATGCCTAGCAAATAGGAGATCACCTAGAACGTGTTTTTAGTCAAATAGGTTCATTAATTTCCCAAAGCATTGTGCTTGTTGATTTGGGTAAGATGTAAGGGTGATAGGGGTTTATTCTGGATTGGAGCAAAGGCAATTAGATGAGACATAGGAAGGAAGGTTAGGAAGGGATCAAACTAATTAAACTGGACTTAATAGCACAAAGACAAAGGTGTCTGTGGTATTTGGTTGCATAGTGCTTTTTTTCTGTGTTGAGACATGATTATAAAGGTTTGACTTGTCATTTTACCATAACCACAGACAGAGTCCTATCTTACTTTTGTATTTAATGAAAATTGTTTCTTTTTTAGCATCATAGTCTAGCTGTTGTCCCTGTTATTAACTGTCAGATTTGTCTTGTTTTCATAGGATGTTAGCAGTAAATACAAATTATCATTGTTTCATTATCATCTAGTGAGACAGTTTCATGCCAGACATGCAGAGTACTTAATGCCTGGTACAGGGAGTTCTTGTTCTGTCCCTTAGGTTTGCTTTCATTTGAGGCAAAGTTGACCCATCTTAAATATATGAGGTATATGTATAATCACTGCTCATGACCTTGGTGACTGGCGACTTGTCCATGTTTTCTATTGATCTGTTTTTTTTATTGCTTTTTTTTCCCCCGTGGTTCCGTGATACATTTTTCTGTTTCTTTAAATATCTAGTAATGTTACATTGTGGTATATGTGGATTTTATATATTTGCTTCTAGGAATTTTCAGCATTCATCTTGCTTGTTATTTTTTGTTCTCGCTTGCTATTTAATGCTTGTATTCTATTAGGTCTTTCTCAGGTTTGTTTTCAATTTTGTGAGGGCGTCTATAAGCAGTTTCTAGTAGCCTAGGAGGAAACCTGGCAAACCTTTCTGATGTATGGTGATTTGTTTCTCATTCCTGCTAATTAGGAACTTGAACTGTCCTAACTGGTGTGCACTTTGTAGAGTTGTTTTCAGTGTTCTTTAGTCTGAGGTGATGTTTCTTCTCATCACTGAGTAGATTAGCAGCACTAAGGAGATCTGTAAATCACCACTCTTTCTTATATTATTATTATATTATTTAATTGTTTAAAATCTCCTAAAGTGGGCTGTGTCTAGTTCTCCCTGCATAGAAACTACTTCTGCCTGGGAAACTGTTATGATCATAAAGTAGGGTAGAATTTATTGTCATGATTCTAGTACCTGAAAACTTACTTTGTGTTGTTTCTGGTTTTTAAGTTTAAGATAGGAGCTAGAGGACATCTGAACTCTTTAGTCCATCTTACCCAGATACAGAGGTTTTAGCAGTTTTTAGAGAATACTGTTTTCATGGACTGAGAATTGTGAAAATGGGCATTTGTCTGTTTTGTGTTGCTGTGACAGAGTACCTGAGACTTTTTAGTTTATAAAGAAAAGAGGTTTATTTAAATATAGTTCTAGAGACTGAGAAACTAGATCTGGCAGCTACATATTATAAAGGTACAACATGGGCCTCATAGGCACCTGCAAAAGAGACAACCCGAGTAGTGAAGTCTTGTTGCAGCAGACCACTAGTAAATAATGCGGTCTGTGATTGTGAGATGTCATTCATCCTTCTTAGTGACTGGTCAGCTCTTCAATACCTCCAACTTCTAATACCACCACAGTGGAATTAAATTACAATATAAGTTTTGGAGGGACAAACCAAATAGATAGTAAGGATCAAAAAGATTTTATTTATTAGTGACATAAAGAGCAGTTTTAATATGTAGCTCTTAGTGTAATCTTACATTTATTTCCATTTGCAATTTTGCTAGAGTAGTAGCCATTTTGCTCATTTTAATTCAAACAAGTTTTATGTAAAATATGGAATAGAAAATTTTGCCTATAATTCTCATCCTGTTTTCTCTGCCTTTGTTTAGTTTTTGTCTCATGTATTATAATGATTATCAGTGTTTTGCATATAGCAGCAATGTATATAATGTTAAAGAAATTGAGTGAAAAAGGTAGGAGGAGATGAGTTTAGGAGAAATATTCAAAGGTTATTTGGGCCTTATAAACCATTATAAGGAGATATATATATATATATGTATATGTATATGTGTATGTATACACACACACACACACACACACACACACACACACATATATTTATGCACTTTGACTTGAGAGCAACAAGAAATAATTCAAAGGGCTAGAGAAAGGGCCCTTAAGCATGAACTACTCTTGCAGAGGAACTGAGTGTCGTCTCCCAACATTCACCCATGTCAGGCAGCTCACAACTACCTGTCACTCCAGCATTAGGGGCATCTGATGGTCTCCCTGGGCACCTACACATACCCATACACAGACACATAATTAAAAGAAAAATGAAATCTTGAAGAATTTGCATTTTAAGCAGATTTTGCAAATAGATTATAGGAAGGTAAAGCATATGTAAAGTCCTATTGTGGGTTCTGTGTGATATGAGAGACTAGAGAAAGTGGTTATTTCAAGGTATGTTTGTTGTAAATTTAGTAAGACTTAATAGGTTAGATAGTAAGACAACCCTGTAAGAGCATTTGGTTACTGACAGTTGTTAAAGGTATCACTGATAGTGTCTTTCCTTTTCAGGGAAGATAGCCACCTTACACTCCAAAGCCGACGGTATTAGGCAGCAATGTGTAACATTTCTCCACTACATTAAAGTTTTCATCTTCAGGTAGGATAACAGATGAGTGTTTTTCTTACTGCACAGATATCTGTGGGTATATTCACACAGACTCTTGTATATTTATTCTATCTAATGCCTTTTTAGGTTCTTGAAAGTACAAGATGCTGAGAGCCACAATCTCCCTGTCCATCCCTATGAGGCCTTGGAAGCTCAGCTTCCTTCGATGTTGGTTGATGAACTTCGTGGATTACTTCTGTATATTGGACATCTAGCTGAACTTCCCAGTGTTACTCTAGGAGCATTTGTAAATCAAAACCAGATTAAGGTTTGATTAGTTTGTTTTTTAAATTATCCAACATTTTTCTCCCCCAAGAAAAAGTATTATTCAAGAATAAGAATTGGTATAAGCATGGCATGAAATGAAACTCTTATCTCCTGTCTTGTTAATTATGTATTTTTTACTATATATAAATGTGTCTCACCTTAGTTTCTCCATTTATGCAAGTTATTTAACTTACGGTTGTGGGAAGAATTAAATGATTGGTTTGCCTAAAGTGCTTAAAACCTACCGTGAAACAATAACTGTTCTCTATTTGGAAGTGTAAATGCTTAGAAATTTCAAATAAAAATTAACTTCTTTAACCTCTTTGAAATTTCTGTCATTCTCATCAATAAAGATTTGGTCAAATGCCATGTCATTTATATGTTATAGTAAAATTTAAGAAAAGGCCTTTTTTTTTTTTTTTTAAATAAGTATAGTGTTTTAGCATTCTGAGGCTGGCCTCAGTATGGTCTTGGACTTTTGATCCTTCTGCCTTTTTTCAAAGTGTTGGGATTACACACCCAGACTATCATGTCCAGTTCAGGGAGTGCTGGAAATTGAGCCTGGGTCTTTTCTGTATGCTGACACAGCACACTACCAACTATACCCTTATCTGCAAAGAAAAACCATCTTATGGAAAATCATCATATGGAATTATATGCTTTTACATCATATCACAGCTAAATGGTAAAGTATTTATCACATGCACAGACAGTGCTGTGTTCAGTCCTCAAGACTTCAAAGGAAAATTTGCCATTTTGAAACCCACCTTTATGTATTCCAATCTCTTAGACTTTGTTGGAATGTGGTTGGTTGTTTTAACATGCCTCTTTTTTCTATTAGTGATAAACACTCTGAAGCTTGATTTTTTTTTTTTTTAATGGTATAGTAGCACATTTTAGCTTATAGGTAAAAAACAAATACTGTATATGAAAACTAGAGCATAGGTAAATGACAAATTATAGTAATTTATGGGAGTTTCTGAACTTTTAACCCCTGTTATATATATATATATTTATATCAATAAATTTTTAGTATCATGATACTTGTCAAAATTTATATTTCGGTGAACTTTAACAATAAAAAATTTTATCAGAGATCAATATGTAATAATAAGTTCTAAAATAATCATAGGTTAATGTGTTTATAGAAAGCAAGTAAATTATTGCTTTTTAAATTTTGTTTTTTTAAAAACGATAAAGGTACATGGGTAGTTTTGGAGGGTAATTTCCATTCTGGTTTCTGTAAATTGGAGTGGTTGTATTTTATTTACTCATCAAATGCATAAGAAAATAAACATACATAACTTGTCTGTCAATAGAAAGAGGCCTTTGTGCACAAGGGTCTTTATCTGAGATTTTGTGGAAATTTTGATTTGGGTGACTTGAAACAATAGTTTATCTGAAGTCTAGAAGACTAAATATTAAAATACAAAATATATACCAAAATACTACTCTGTAATAAAATATTCATTTAAAAACTTAAGATTTTATATATTTTTATATACAGTATATCAGTCTTACATATGAAAAGCATTATTTTAGCTACTGTTTCCAGTTGAGCATTTATCGTAATAATTTGCATTAGAGATGTTACTTACTAGATATTGTATATCTAATTGTGTGTGTGTTTATATATATTTTTAATGTTATATTTGTGCTGTTAAAAATACTTTGATTTTTACATTTATGGCTATACTTTATCTCTTTTACTATATGTAGGGGGTGGATGCTAAAGAGGTACCTCAGAGGTTAAGAGCGTGGGCTGCTCTTCCAGAATTCTAGGTTTGATTCCCAGCAACCACATGATGCTCACAGGCATCTGTAACTCCAGTTCTAGGGGATCTCATTGCACTGTTTTGGTCTCCATGGTCACTAGACGTGCGTATGGTGCATATACATACATGCAGACAATACACCCATATACATAATGATTAAAAAATATGTAGGGAGATAGGAAATCTGGTACTGGTTTCTGTAAATGGATGTGATGACTCTTTAATGGATTACATTTTCCTCATTGATTTGAAATGTCATGTTTATCTCTTCCCTGTTCCTGCTGCTTGTTATCTCTCCCTGTACCACTGTGTTATTAGTCTAGTTTTTTTTATTTATTTTTTATTTTTTTATTTTATTTATTTATTTTTTTTTTGAGACAGGGTTTCTCTATGTAGCTTTGCGCCTTTCCTGGAACTCACTCTGTAGCCCAGGCTGGCCTCGAACTTACAGAGATCCTCCTGCCTCTGCCTCCTGAGTGCTGGGATTAAAGATGTGCGCCACCAGTGCCAAGCTAGTCTAGTATTTTTGTGTTTGTGTATCTGATAGGGAAAACCCTTCATCATTTTTTCTGTGTATATCAGTGGAACTTGTTAATGTCACTATATTGTTTTACAGTGATACTCAGTGTTGAGTAGTGGAAACCAGTACCATCATAGAGCTAAAATTTTTGACTTGGGTTTGATAGAATTGAGTTTGAGGGCTCAGTCATGAATTGAGAGAGAAAATTCTTCACCTTTGTCAACTTCCATTCCTTAATGAGGATGACCATATAGTTGGCATGCTAATCTGAAGTTCTCTTTTTTTTATATTTTATGGTTCCTATGCACTCCCTGCATTAAAGAATATTTCTTAGCTAATTTCTAAAGTGAAAACTGTGTCTTAGATTCCTTTATAGCCTTGTAGCTAAGTAGAATCAGGGTTGGTTGAAAGGGGTGTGTACTGTCCCAGTCCATTTAGCTCTTTGAATAGTATGTCTGTGTTAAATCAGCAAATAAAAATGTATCCTTTCAAGGATCATCAGTGAAAGAATTATCTAATCACGACAAAATTTTTCTGAGCCTTTAGATAGTTAATTGGTAGTTACTTGGTTCTATATTTGTGCATGGAGTTTTGTGATGTAGTACAAAATACCTAGTAAAGTACCTAAAAATGTCATTCACAGCTCTTCCCACCATCATGGCATTTATTACATCTCTACTTGGATACCCATTGGCTAGTGCTGGAAATACTTCACATACTAGGTGAAAAATTGAGTAAGTTTTTGGGTTTCTGTCTTAATTCTTTTAAAAAATTCTAATTTTCATTGCTTTTAAAAATGAAATTAGCCATCTGAGTAAGCTGGCATATAGTCTATAAACCCAGCTCTTAGGCTGAGGTGAGAGGATCATGAGGTCAGCCTGGATTGTAGATGAATTCTGGGTCAGCCTGAGCTGTGAAGAGAGACCTTCTTCAAAAGAAAATAAACAGTTATAAATACTTAATGTCATTTTTTAAAAAGTAGGTAGGAAATGTTTATCGCTCCATTTCACCCAGTGTCCATTGTTCATGCTCCCCCCCCCCCCCAGCTAAGTGGAAATAGTTTGGTCAGTTTATTTTTCAGTCTTTGATCTCTTGGTATACATGTATTCATTTTTGTTTATAACTACAAATGGTATGGTTGTACTTTTCATTGTGGTTTTTCATTTAGCAGGGTGTGTGTGTGTGTGTGTCTTACATATATGTGTTTACATACATATGTCAGCAGTCTGTTCACATTTGTAGCATGTATAGTGTGACCAGAGGTCAACATCAGAAATTTCTACCTTATTTTTTTGAGTTGAGGTCTCATTTTTGGTTTTTCGAGAGAGTTTCTCTGTGTAACAGCCCTAGCTGTCCTGGAATTCACTCTGTAGAGCAGGCTGGCCTTGAAGAGATTCACCTGCCTCTGCCTCTGTAGTGCTGGGGTTAAAAGCTGGGGTAACCACTGCCTGGCTGAGACAAGAGTCTCTTACTAACTGAAAATGGACTTGCCATTTTGGCTCATCTGACCTGACCAACAAACCCTTAGGATCTTCCTTCCCTAGCACTGAATTAGAGGCCCTTGCTGCCATACCCAACTTTGGCTTGGGTGCTGGGAATCAAAATAGGGCTTTTGTAGTGATGCAGTAGCATTCTACCTGCTAAGATACCTCCCCAGCTCCCATTTAGCACCTTTTTAGAGATCTGTTGGGGAAAGTACATATGGTTCAGTTTTTCTGAGGCTGTGTATTTAGCCATGTCTCTTTTCAAGAATAGTTTTTGGGTTTTTTTTTTTTTTTTACTATTAGAAATAAATGTTTCCCAGAAGACACATAAGCATATACCGTTAATCTGTCCATACAGTCTATAAAATATTTTCTTAGACATAGAATGGGATATTGAAGTTTTGATGTTTTAGATTATGTGCCTTTTCTTCAGACTCTTGCCAGTAACGAACTTATGTATTGCTGATACATAGAAAGCAATACTGAATGTCTCTTTTTCTTCAGGAGTTTTCTGGTTATCAGTTAACTTCCATATCTTTATATAATTTTAATTTTCTTTTACAAATTTTCTAACTTTTAGGTGTTTGTATATATGGCTAGTAATCTTATATTTCGAATGCTGTGTATTTATTTTTTGTTGTTGTGTTTTGTTTGGTCTTTTTTTGAGAGGGTCGGAGACAGTTTCACTCACTGTTTAACCCTGCCGACCCAGACCTTAGTATGTTGACCAGGCTGTCCTGCTGTCCTGGTACTGAAAGAGATTCACCTGCCCCTATCTTTGGAGTATTGGCATTAAAGGCATGTATATAGACACATAGATAAACAAAAGTCAATCACAGATTTATAATGACTATATTTCATATGTTTAGGACAATAGTCAAGTGGACACACTGATGTAGGTACAAGTTTTGGTTCTTTGGTTATTACCTTGCTTTGCTCTGTTTTATGCCACAAAATAATTACAAGTGGTGAGCATACTAGCATCTGTTAAAAGACTAATGTTTTAACTGCTTTATTCTTTTTTTTTTGGTTTTTTGAGACAGGGTTTCTCTGTGTAGCTTTGCGCCTTTCCTGGAACTCACTTGGTAGCCCAGGCTGGCCTCGAACTCACAGAGATCCGCCTGCCTCTGCCTCTCGAGTGCTGGGATTAAAGGCGTGCGCCACCACCGCCCGGCATGCTTTATTCTTAAGAGGTGTAGATGAGGACTTTTAAAATGATAGAGCAGTAAGGTTTTCATAGATGGCCTCATACAAGAGAACTTAAACAATATAGAATTGGAAAAGATTTCTTAGGTAATGGTTGGACCCATAAGCAGTTAACTGACTTATTTTAAATTGTGTTTTACTTTAGACAAATTTTAAGAGGTAAAATCATTTTCTTGTGAGAATTAATAAAATGTGAAGTTTTACAGCAGAATTTATTTTATTTTGCAGAACAAGTTGTTTATGGGCGTCAGTTTATCAGTCAGGCAGGTGACAATTTAACCAATGTCAGCCTATTTGAAGAACATTGTGAAAATCTTTTCTGTGACTTAATAAGCCTGGCACTCAACAGATATGACAAGGTAATGCTCTAAGAATTATTAATGTTTTAATGACAACAATCCTTTAATACATGTAGTTCAATATATAGGGATTTGAAATGGTTTCCATGTTAAAGTTCCTTGCTTTGTATTTGGTTACTATTATCTGGGAGTTAAATGGGATGAGAATGTAAATGTTTGCATTTGATAAGATATTTACAAATATATGTGTTTGATATAAATGTTTATAATAGGCTAGAATTCATCTTACAAGTTAATTTTTAAAGTGGTACATTAAAATATAAAGTTAGGACATTTTAATGAGGTAACATGTTTTGATAAGCATATACATTATATAATGCTTAAATCAGGTTAAGTATTTATCAAATCTTTATCAGTATGGTAAAAACATTCAGAATACTTTGTTCTATATATACTTACTCTGTACAGTTGTGTACTAGAACTCCTTATTCCTGCCTATCATTTGAAGCATGTTTATGTTGTCTTATAACAAATGCAAATTTATTTCTAAATTTCTGTCAAGAATATATATATATATATAGATTATATATGATTGTATATGTGTAATAAAGATGGAACTGACTGAGGTTCATTCAACCCTATACTCAAAACAGGTATTGTGTAAAGAATGTTGTATTAGAAAATGCTTTTGCCAATGTCTCTTTCACTTTCTTTATTTGCTGCTACATTGCTGTGCTTATTTTAGTAGTCCTCACAGAGCTTATTTCTAACAAAATCTTAAATGTATACTGCTCAACCCATGCTTGAAAATTCTTTTGTTTTTTTAGCTAAAAATTAGGGTTATCACATACTTGGCTTGTAAAGGGAATTTTTTTAAAGAGTTAGTGAAATGACACTTTCTTAAGTTGAGAAAACATTTTAACTCTTTGTAGCAATTAGTTATGTAACATGTAAATAGCTGTGTTTTTTTTTTTTTTTGTAGGTTAAGCCTTCAGAAGCATTAATGATTAATCACTACTCATGCTCCTGTGTTAAAGAATTATGGGTTCTGCTTATTCATCTTCTAGACCACAGAAGTAAATGGTCTGTTGCAGAAGTAAGTTGGAAAATTGATATTTAGTTGTTGTAACAAGTTCATATATTGGATTTCTGTGTGTAGGAGAATGGCTACTCAAATCACACACAATATTGTTTGCAAAGTAGGATATTCTGCTATATTAGCCTGTATCTTCCAGAGAACATACACTAATAGAATACATAAGGAAGTTTGTTATAAGAGATTGACTAATATGGTTATAGGAACTATCCTAGGATGTATAGATGGCAAACTGGAGACCTAGGAGAACTGACTACACACAAGTTACAGTCTGAGTTGAAAGGCCTGAAAGCAGATCTAGTCTCATTCCAAGTCTGAAGGGAGGGAAAAATGGCTGCACCAACTTGAAGAAGACTTTCTTTCTTGATCCACAGGGCGGGCAGCTTTTTACTTTTAATGACATGTCTGAATTGGAGGGCCCCACCTACCCACATTAGGAGGGCATACTGCTTTACTCACCCTACTAATTTATATGTTACTTCAGGAAATTTTAAATGTATATTTTAAAATGTGTATCCAGTATAACATAACCTACCATCTGGTCAAGTTGACACATAAAATGAATATATATATATATATAGTGTGTGTGTGTGTTTGTGTGTGTGTGTGTGTATGTATGTGTGTATGTATGTGTACATAGTAGAATGAGGTTTCTTGAAGTAATATGATTTCCCCAATACATTGTGAAATGAAATGAGCAAAGTGCAAAGGATTATACTATACCACCTTTTATGTAGGAAAGCAGAGAAAAGGGTGTGTGTGCTTGTGTGTTGGTATACACAAAGAAATATTGAAATGACAAGAAGCTGTTGGCCTTGGTGAATTAAAAACACAAATTGCTGGGTGCTGATGTAGAAGTGTCACCAGCAGTGGGGCAGGAGACAGACAGATCCTCTGCAGCCTGCAGTTCTTTTCAGAGAACTGTCCTGAAGTGAAGTGGGAATTCCTGACTTCACCTCAGAAAAGTGTTTCAGGCTGAGTCAATATGAAGCAGAGTTAGAGTTAAGAAGGTTTTGTTTTGTTTTTTTTAAATTATAATTTCATCATTTCCTTCCTCCAGACCCTCTCATCTACTTCCTACCCCCTTGGGTCTCATTCAGAGTCAGTCTCTTTTTCTTTATTTACATGTAAATTTGTGTGTATTGGTGATTTTCTCTGGGGAAGGCTGTTTTTCCCTCTTACCATTCCTTAGTTGCCTGCAATTCTTTCTGTAGTGTTAAAACCTGAGCTTTCCGCCTTCCATGTTAGCATGTCTCTTGGTGTCATCCTTGTTCATTTTGTGTTTAGCAGCCATGTCGGTGACAACTCCGACACAGCAAGATTCCTGTTTCTCTGACTCTTTTCATCACCATCATCCACTTTTGAAATGATCCCTGGTCCTTAGGTGCGTTAGTTTGTTGTATATGTTATCAGAGGGGACTGTGCTCTACCACTTTGCAGTTTGGTCAGTTGTGGTTTTTGTTATCACCTCCATTTGTTGGAAGGATGAGTTTCTTTGAGGAGAGGTGAGAACTACACGCACCTGTGGGTATAAGGACAACTTTTAATAATAGAGTTGCATATTATGCTGGTTTAGTAAAGTGGCAGTTGTAGTTAGTATACTAGCCCAGAGAAGTTGGCTAGGTTTACAGTACCACATGTGATTTCCTTCTTGAGTGGGTCTTATAAGTCCAATTAGAGAGCTGTTGGTTACTGCCAAGGTATGTTTGCCACTACTTCACTTTTATGGTTATCATCACCTATAAGACGAATTGCTAAACAGTTATTAATAAAAAACCCTGAGCCCGGGATTGGGGAGAAAAACTGAGAGATCAGAGGAATAGGACAAGCCACAGCCAACCTCACCTCACCAACTCCTCAGCTTCTGAAAAGAGACCTACTTCCTGTATACCCTTGCCTATATGCCTTTCTGTTCTGCCATCTACTTCCTCTCTCCACCCAGCTACTCTGCCATCTCCACTTCCTATCTGTCTGTACAGACCTCCAGACCTCTATTCTTAACTAGACCTCTATGGTTAACTAGTGCTGGGATTAAAGGTGTGTGCCACCACGCCTGGCTGTGTTCCCAGTGTGGCCTTGAACTCACAGAGATCTGGATGGATCTCTGCCTCCTGAATGGCGTGTGCTACCACTGCCTGACTGTTATGTTTATATAGTGGCTGACTTTTTCCTCTGATCTTCAGATAAGCTTTATTGGGGTGCACAAATAAAATATCACCACAATCACTTGTTGGTTGTTGTAGTTGATAGTTGTCATAGCTGGTGGAACTGTTGGTTGCTTCCCTCTGTTGGAAACTTGCATGGAACCTTCTGGTACCATGAAAGCTAGTCCTCAGGGAGGCTCCCAGATCAGATGGAACTTGGGTCATCTGGCTCCTGTGTCTCAATTTCATGGTGTCTTCAGTAGGGATGTACCTTCCCTCTGGTGGGGGGGGGGGGGGAGTAACCTAGGGCAGTAGCAAAAGCCTAAATATTCTAGGAGTCATGGGCAACCCTGACCAACAACTCAAATGAGGGCTTTTCATGCCTAGTGTTGAGTGTTTTGTTTGTTCTGTCAGATACTGTATTAATCAAGATTCTCTAGAGATACAGAACTGATAAGCTGAATCTCTGTATTAGAGTGGGATGGATTTATTAGAGTGGCTTACAGGTTATGGTCCCACTATTCTGTGTGTGATAGGGACAGAGGAGGTTAGGAGAGAAATGAGGATGTGTGGGCTGGGTTGAATCTAGAGGTGGCTATGGCTTAGGTGAGTGTAGTCAAATGGACATAGGAGACTAGGATGGTTTGCAGGAACCACTCCTGGTCCAAGCCTGGAGTTTGGGGGTATAAATCTGGACATTACAGTGAGTGGGAGGAAGGCAAAATCAGGTAGACTTACCTGGCTAGACCTTGGAGAATGGTGTGTAGGATTCTGGCTCAGTGGAGAGGTTGGAATGTGACATTGAAGGGGCCTGGGTACAGGGGTGCACTCAGGGTAGATCTTGGTGGAAGACTTGGGGAGGTTATGGTGCAGGCAGGGTGGCTAGATTACAGTGGGGCACTGAACGTAGAACCCAAGATCTGGGACATTGTGGAGAGGAAGGATTAGGTGTATTCACTGGGCTAACTCCTGGAGAAGGATGTGCAGGATATAGTAAGAGGTGTCTAGTAGTTTGTTTTGTTTTGCTCTAAGCATAAATGTTAGAGAGGCACTTGGGAAAAGTATACAAGTCACCCAAGAGCATGAGTATGGTCTTCTAAAGAGGAAGTTACCTTTAAGTGTCTTAATAGCCATGTCTTAATAACCATGTATGATTTTGAGACTTTTGACATTACACCTCAAAGGGTTGTAAAGGAGCTTAAATGAGTTCATGGGAAGTTCTAGATATGCATCCATAATTTAATGAATTCATACAGTACTTCCAGATGTGCATCCAGATTACTGCTGCTAGGGTAAAACTCAAAGTCTTTTCTCTTCCCCAGTTCCTTCCAGATCCCTCCCAACCTTTCTACTCACTACTACTTCATGTTCTTTCTCTTTTAGAAAAAATAAGGGGTGCACACACACAGCAACACCAACTTAGAATTCAATTTGTGTTGGCTTACTACTCTGAGCCTGTGGCCTGTATTGAGTGTGGTTGATATACACAATGTCACTCCATTAAAAAAGCTGATTTTTCCCTCTCCCAGCAGCTCTAGCGGCTATCTATTGCAAACAACTTCTTGACTAGAGGTGAGACTTTGTGCCCATTTCCCTTCCTAGTGCTGGCATTTTGTCTGACTTGAGCTTGTGTGGGTCTTGTGCATCCTGTGACAGTCTCTATTGTGCTGGTTGCTTTACTTGAAGCTGGAAGCAATCCTCAAACACACTGTGGAGTAAAGGTCTTTTTTCCCCCCTCATGTCCCCTTGATTTTCTGTCTTTCTATTGTACCACAAAACAGTTTCAGTGTGGCTTTTCATGTATCTCTGAGTTTAGAAACATGTTAATGTTTTCTATGCTCAAAAGTAATCAGTGTTTAGAAGGTACACTGAATGGAATATAAACAGAAGTAATTGAAGCCATTGATATTTCAAATGAATGAAAACATAGTACAGAGGTTGGAAATACTAATCTAGGTAATGTTAGAATGTGCCAGTTTGTCTATGTTCTTTTAAAGCTAAACACAAATTTATAAAGAACTATAAATAACAGGGTTTCACCATTTAGCCCAGGCTATCTTGGACATTGTGCTCTTGCTGCCTCAGCATCCTGAGTGGTGGGATTACAGGTGTGAACCACCATTCCAAGCCAACACAGGACTCTTTAGGACTTTTTTAAAAAACATTATTATTTAAGTGTTGTCAGTTTTAGACCTGTTTATAGTCTGAAACTCAGGAAATTTAAATATATTATAGATAATATTATCTAGGTTTGTCACATAATGGAAAGAGGGGAAGCTAGCATAAGCCATGGGTGAATTAGAGTAGAGCTAGGTATGGATGTAGGTTTGTGGACGTGTTTTCTATCTTTCACTGGGTGGACCTAGAAGTAGTCACTTCTAAGGAAGATGGTACAGATGACTGATCTCTACGGATTGGTTTAAAAAAACAGCCACTTTCTAGTGAACACCAGCGAGGCTCCTTGAACAAATGGCTGGCTTTAGGCCAATCCATGGAAAATGAAAATGAGCTATTGTTTGTTTTTCAGAGAATTAAACCTAGGGCTCTGTCTTTGCCAGGCTATGCTCTATCCCTGAGCTCTATTCAAGCTTTTTAAGAAAATTTTCATTTTGAGGCAGGGTTCTGCTAAATTGCCAGGCTGTCCCTAAACTTACTAATAGCCCACCCTAAATTATTTCCTGTTTCCTATATACTTTCCTACACTTCAGTCCTCTCCCACTTTAGTATCACTGTTCTTTGTTGAAAGTACCTTGTAGTAGTGTTTCTTATGTTGTTTCACTGGAAACAGCTTTCTTTTTGTGTAACATGAAATCTAATAGGTCTTAATAAAAATCCTGGAGCCACATATTGGTGTAAATGCTGAAAGATCAGAAAGACAAAGGAACAAGCCACAGCCACCACCTCTTACCTCACCAACTACTCAGCCTGAAAAGGCTTTCTAACCAAAGGGGGTTCTTCAGCCAAAAAGCCTTCTTTTTTTTTTTTTTTTTCCTACTCACTCTACATACCACCCGCAGATCCCACCTCCTCCCTCCTCCCATCTCCCAGCCCTCCCTCCCAAGCCACCCTACATCCCCACATCACTCAAATCAAGGTCTCCCATGGGGAGTCAACAGAGCCCGGCACACAGCCTAGGCAGGTCCAAGCCCCTTCCCACTGTACCAAGGCTGCGCAAGGCGCCACACACCACAGGCACCGGATTCCCAAAAGCCTGCCCATGCACCAGGGACAGATCCCAATCCCCCTGCATGGGTGCTCCCCAAACAGTTCGAGCCAAACAACCATCTTCGGTATCCAGAGGGCCTAGTCCAGTCCCGTGGGGGCTTCACAGACCCTAGTTTACAGTTAATGGGCCTCCAATAGTGTGTCTGGTCATCTCTACACTTCTTCCCCTCATGATCTCGACGTTCCCCTCTGCAGAATCCCTCCTGTCTCTCATAGATAGATTGGATTCCTGGAGCTCAGCCTGGCACCTGGTCGTGGATCTCTGCATCTGCCTCCATCAGTCACTGGACAAAGGCTCTATGATGATAGGGTATTCGCTAGACCCGTCACCAGAGTAGACCAGTCCAGGCACCCTCTGGACCACTGCCAACAGTCCAAGGTGGTGTCATCCTTGGGGGTTCCTGAGAGCCTCCCCAGCACCCTGCTTCTTCCTTTTCCCATGATGTCCTCATCAATCATGGTATCTCCCTCCCTGCCCTCCCACTCTGTCCCTGTTCCAGCTTGACCCTCCCATTTCCCTATGTTCTCATTCCCCACTCCTCGCTCTCTGCCACCCCCCCACACCCAGTCCGCTCATGTAGATCTCATCCACTTCTCCTTCGCTGGAGGGTGTTTCCCTGTTAGCTAGCCTCTCTGGAGCTGTGGGTTGCAGTCTGGCCATACCTTCCCTCACATCTGGTATCCGCTTATGAGTGAGTCCATACTATGTTTGTCCTTCTGAGTCTGGGTTACCTCACTCAGGATGATATTTTCTAGTTCCATCCATTTGACTGCAAATTTCTTGATATCATTGCTTTTTACTGCTGAGTAGTATTCCATTGTGTATATGTGCCACATTTTCTTTATCCATTCTTCGGTTGAGGGGTATCTAGGTTGTTTCCAGGTTCTTGCTATTACAAATAGTGCTGATATGAACATAGTTGAGCATGTGTCCTTGTAGTAAGATTGAGCATTCCTTGGGTATATGCCCAAGAGTGGTATAGCTGGGTCTTGAGGAAGACTTACTCCCAATTTTCTGAGAAACCGCCATACTGATTTCCAGAGTGGCTGTACAAGTTTGCATTCCCACCAACAGTGGAGGAGTGTTTCCCTTGCTCCACATCCTCTCCAGCATAAGCTGTCTTCAGTGTTTTGGTCTTAGCCATTCTGACAGGTGTAAGAGGTATCTCAGAGTTGTTTTGATTTGCGTTTCCCTGATGACTAAGGATGTTGAGCAATTCTTTAAATGTCTTTCAGCCATTTGAGATTCTTCTGTTGAGAATTCTCTGTTCAGCTCTGTAGCCCATTTTTTAATTGGATTGTTCAGTATTTTGAAGTCTAGTTTTTTGAGTTCCCTATATATTCTGGATATCAGCCCTCTGTCAGATGTGGGGTTGGTGAAGATCTTTTCCCATTCTGTAGGCTGTCGTTTTTGTCTTATTGATGGTGTCCTTTGCTCTACAAAAGCTTCTCAGTTTCAGGAGGTCCCATTT
>CABHPH010148497.1:18072-38951 GCA_902168325.1 Peromyscus nudipes
TAGCCCTCTGTCAGATGTGGGGTTGGTGAAGATCTTTTCCCATTCTGTAGGCTGTCGTTTTTGTCTTATTGATGGTGTCCTTTGCTCTACAAAAGCTTCTCAGTTTCAGGAGGTCCCATTTATTAATTGTCGCTCTCAGTGTCTGTGCTACTGGTGTTATATTTAGGAAGTGGTCTCTTGTGCCAATGTGTTCCAGACTACTTCCTGTTTTCTCTTTTATCAAGTTCAGTGTAACTGGATTTATGTTGAGGTCTTTGATCCACTTGGACTTGAGTTTTGTGCATGGTGACAGATATGGATCTATTTGCAGCCTTCTACATGTTGACATCCAGTTATGCCAGCACCATTTGTTGAAGATGCTTTCTTTTTTCCATGGTACAGTTTTGGCTGCTTTGTCAAAAATCATATGTTCATAGGTGTGTGGATTAATGTCAGGGTCTTCAATTGGTTTCCATTGGTCTATGTGTTGGTTTTTATGCCAGTACCAAGCTGTTTTTATTACTGTAGCTCTATAGTAGAGCTTGAGGTCAGGGATCATGATGCCTCCAGAAGTTGCTTTATTATACAGGATTCTTTTAGCTATCCTAGGTTTTTTGTTTTTCTATCTAAAGTTAAGTATTGTTCTTTCCAAGTCTGTGAAGAATTGTGTGGGGATGTGATGGGGATTGCATTGAATCTTTTGGTAAGATTGCCATTTTTACTATGTTAATTCTACCTATCCATGATCATGGGAGATCTTTCCATTTTCTGATATCTTTGATTTCTTTCTTCAGAGACTTAAAGTTTTTATCATACAGGTCTTTCACTTGCTTAGTTAGAGTTACCCCAAGGTATTTTATATTATTGTGGCTATTGTAAAGGGTGATGTTTCTCTGATTTCTTTCTCAGCCCATTTAACATTTATATATAGGAAGGCTACTGATTTTTTTGAGTTAATCTTGTGTCCTGCCACCTTACTGAAGGAGTTTATCAGCTGTAGGAGTTACCTGGTAAAAATGTTGGGGTCACTAATGTATACTATCATATCGTCTGCAAATAGGGAAAGTTTGACTTCTTCCTTTCCAATTTGTATCCCCTTGATCTCCTTTTGTTGTCTTATTGCTCTAGCTAGAACTTCAAGTACTATGTTGAATAAGTTATGGGGAGAGCGGACAGCCTTGTCTTGTTCCTGATATTAGTGCAATCACTTTGAGTTTCTCTCCAGACTTGATGTTGGCTGTCAGCTTGCTGTAAATTGCCTTTATTATGTTTAGGTATCTTCCTTGTATTCCTGATCTCTCTAGAACCTTTATCATAAAGGGGTGTTAGATTTTGTCGAAGGCTTTTTCAGCATCCAATGAGATGATCATGTGTTTTTTTTTTCTTTCAGTTTGTTTATATGGTGTATTACATTGACGGACTTTCGTATGTTGAACTATCCCTGCATCCCTGGGATGAAGCCTACTTGGTCATGGTGGATAATTTTTTTTGATGTGTTCCTGGTTTCGGTTAGCCAGTATTTTATTGAGTATGTTTGCATCAATGTTCATGAGGGAGATTGGTCTGTAATTCTCTTTCTTTGTTGCATCTTTGTGTGATTTGGGTATCAGGGTGACTATAGCCTCATAAAAGGAATTTGGTATTAGCTCTTCTTTGAATATCTGGTAGAATTCTGTGCTGAAACCATCTGGTCCTGGGCTTTTTTTGGTTGGGAGACTTTTAATGACCGTTTCTATTTCCTTAGGGGTTATTGGTCTGTTTAAATAGTTTATTTGGTCTCGATTTAACTTTGGTATGTGGTACCTATTCAGAAAATCATGCATTTCTTTCAGATCTTCCAATTTTGTGGAGTACAGGTTTTTGAAATATGACCTCATGATTCTCTGGATTTCCTCGTTGTCTGTTGTTATGTCTCCCTTTTCATTTCTGATTTTGCTAATTTGGATGCTCTCTCTCTCTGCTTTTTGGTTAATTTGGATAAGGGCTTGTCTGTCTTGTTGATTTTTCTCAAAGAACCAACTCTTTGTTTCATTGATTCTTTCTATTGTTCTCTTTGTTTCTATTTTATTGATTTCAGCCCTCAATTTGATTATTTCGTGGGGTCTGTTTCTCCTGGGTGAGTTTGCTTCTTCTTGTTCTAGTGCTTTCATTTGTGCTGTTAAGTTACTAGTGTGAAATTTCTCCAACTTCTTTATGTGGGCATTTAGAACTATGAATTTTCCTCTTAGCACTGCTTTCATAGTGTCCATTGAATTCTAGGAAATCTTTAATTTCTTTATTTCTTCCTTGACCCATTGGTGATTCAATTGGGCATTATTCAGTTTCCACGAGACTGTAGGCTTTCTGTAATTTTTGTTGTTGTTGAAATCTAACTTTAAGCCATGGTGGTCCGATAAGATACAGGAGGTTATTTGAATTTTTTTGTATCTGTTGAGATTTGCTTTGTGACCAAGCAAGTGGTCAATTTTGGAGAAGGTTCCATGGGGTGCTGAAAAGAAGGTATATTCTTTTGTGTTAGGGTGGAATATTCTGTAGATATCTATTAAGTCCATTTGAGTCATGATGTCTGTTAGTTCCCTTATTTCTCTGTTAAGTTTCTGTCTGGCAGACCTGTCCATTGGTGAGAGTGCGGTGTTGAAATCTCCCACTACTAGTGTATGAGGTTTGATGTGTGATTTAAGCTTTAGTAATGTTTCTTTTACGAATGTAGGTGCCCTTGTATTTGGGGCATAAATATTCAGAATTGAAACTTCATCTTGTTGGATTTTCCCTATGGTAAATATGTAATGTCCTTCCTGATCTCTTTCAATTAATTTTAGTTTGAAATCTACTTTATTAGATATTAGGATAGCTACACCAGCTTGCTTCTTAATTCCTTTTGATTGGAAAGTCTTTTCCCAGCCTTTTATTGTGAGGTAGTGTCTGTCTTTGAAGTTGAGGTGTGTTTCTTGTATGCAGCAGAAGGATGGATTCTGTTTTCATATCCATTTTGTTAGCCTATGTCTTTTTATAGGCAAATTGAGTCCATTGACATTAAGGGATATCAATGACCAGTGATTGTTAATTCCTGTTATTTTTTGGTGGTAGTGTTGTATGTTTCCTTTCTTTTGTATTTGTTGGTGTGGGACTATCTCTTGCCTATGTTTCCATGGGTGTATCTAACTTCCTTAGGTTGGATTTTTCCTTCAAGTGCTTTCTGTAGGGCTGGGTTTGTAGAGAGATACTGTTTAAATCTGGTTTTATCATGGAATAATTTGTTTACTCCGTCTATTTTGATTGAGAGTTTTGCTGGGTATAATAGTCTGGGTTGGCATCCATGGTTTCTTAGTGTCTGCATAACATCTGTCTAGGACCTTCTGGCTTTTAGAGTCTCTATTGAGAAGTCAGGTGTTATTCTTATGGGTCTGCCTTTATATGTAACTTGACCTTTTCCCTTTGCAGCTCTTAATATTTTTTCTTTATTCTGTATGTTTAGTGGTTTGATTATTATGTGGTGAGGGGAGTTTTTTTTTTCTTTTTCTTTTTCTTTTTCTTTCTTTTTTTTTTTTTTGATCCAGTCTATTTGGTGTTCTGTAACCTTCTTGTATCTTTAAAGGCATTTTCTTCTTTAGGGTGGGAAAGTTTTCTTCTATGATTTTGTTGAATATATTTTCTGAGCCTTTGAGTTGGTATTCTTCTCCTTCTTCTATCCCTATTATTCTTAGGTTTGGTCTTTTCATGGTGTCCCAAATTTCCTGGACATTTTAGGGCATGACTTTGTTGGCTTTAGTGTTTTCTTTGATGAATCTATTTCCTCTACCATATCTTCAACACCAGAGATCTGCTCTTCCATCTCTTGCATTCTGTTGGTTATGCTTGCATCTGTAGTTCCTGTTCGTTTACTCAAATTCTCCACTTCCAGCATTACCTCATTTTGTGCTTTCTTTATTGACTCCATTTCAGTTTTAAAATCTTGAACTGTTTCCCTCACTTGTTTAATTGCTTTCTCTTGACTTTCAACAGATTTACTGATTGCTTCTCATTTTTTGTTTGACTTTTCCTCTAATTCTCTAAGGGAATTTTTCATTTCCTCTTTAAAGATCTATATCATCTTCTTAGGTCTTTTTTAAGGTCGATTTCTTCTGTTTCTTCGATGTTCAGGTCTTGCTGATGTAGGTTCTGATGGAGTCATGGTGGGTCTTTTGTTGTTGACTGTATTTTTGCACTGGCGTCTACCCATCTCTTTCTCCATTTGGTGCAAGTGGTGTCTGTGTCTGAGGGAGACTCTCTTGGTCTGATCGATACCCTTGGTCCAGTGGGAGCTCTTGGTCTAGTTGGTGCTGATGGACTGTTTGTCTCAGGGAGAAGCTCTTAGTCCAATTGGCCCTTGTTGGCTCTGTCTCAGGGACTAGTTGTAATCTTGGCATATGGGTGGGTTGGGAGGGATGGGGCTTGTGGGTTACAAGGTCTGGTGGGGAATGGTGGTAGTGTGACCTGTCTACATGAGGTCTGCCTGCCGATTGACCTGAAACTGGGACTGCAATGGGTAGTGGTGTAGGGGCGTAGGGTTGTGACCCTGGGCCCAAAGCCTAGGGGCTGGGGTGTTCAGGTTTGAGGATAAACACTCACCTCTTAGTCCAATCGGGTGCTGGCTATCTCTGTCTCAGGGAACAGTTGCAGTCTCGGAGGGTGGGTGGGATTTTGGGGAGGTGGGTCTTGGGTTACAGGGTCTGATGGGGGATGGTGGTAGTTTGGCCTGTCTGCAGGAGGTCTGCCTACCTGACTGGCCTGAAAATGGGACTGCAATGGGTGGTGTAGGGGCACAGGGCTGTGCCCCTGGGTCCCACCTAGGCAAAGACTCACACTTCTTAGTCCAATCATGTGCTGGCAGTCTCTGTCTCAGGGAACAGTTGCAGTCTCCCCTAAAAGCCTTCTAATTCCTGTCTCCTCACACCTTATATACCTTTCTCTGCCCAGCCATCACTTCCTGGGATTAAAGGCGTGTGTATTTCCCAAGCAAAGGCATGAGATCTCAAGTGCTGGGATTAAAGGTGTGTGCCACCACTGTCTGGCTCTGTTTCTCTCCTACACTGAGTCAATCTCATGTAATCCAAGGTGGCTTTGAACTCACAAAGATCCAGACAAATCTCTGCCTCCTGAGTGCTAGGATTAAAGGTGTGTGCTATCACTCCCTGGCATCTATGTTTAATGTAGTGGCTTGGTTTGTCCTCTGATCTTCAGGTAAATTTTATTAGGGGTGAGATTTTTAACCCCATGAGTATTTTGTTTGTTTTACTACAATGGAGACAGTACTTCCAATGGCTTCCTCTACTGCTGAGAAGTAAGCTATCCATCAATTAGTCACTTTTCTATATGTGTGATGCTAGGGATTAAATCCAAGTTTTTATGAATACAAGCATTCTACTACTACGTCACATCCATCTCCTAATTTCACTCAGTATTTTTCTGTTACTTGTTTAATCTCTTTGTCTTTGAACTCAGTGACTTCACTGCTTTTGTCTTTAGTTACACTAAGTGGGTTCCTTGGGTTTCTTAATGCAATTAGTTTTCATTAAAACTTGAAAACTCTTGTGCTATTTTTTCTGTTTCACTCCTCTTCTAACTAAAGGAAGTCTGTCAGATATCATGCTTACTTATTTTCCATTTGTGTTTCTCTCTTCTATATTATACACAACAACCCCTACTCAATGTTTCCCTGATACCATTATGAAACAATCCTAAGTTGTCTTTAGTTACTATATTGCTTCAGCATCTCTTGTACCAGTTTCTCAAATTTTACTATGCATAACCTTGATGTTTTGAAGTAACTGATATATGACTGGTGTCTTCTTCATGATGACCTCACACATTTGGGGCAAGAAAGCCACAGAAACATTCTTTTGTTTTGTTTTGTTTTGTTTTTTGAGATAGGGTTTTTCTGTGCAACAGTCCTGACTGTCCTGGAAACATTCTTACTCTTTCACTGCATCATATGAGAGGTACATGGTATCAGTCTATGATTACAGGTTAACTTGGACTATGTGGTTAAGGTGGCATCTTCCAGATGGTCTAGATCTATGATATTACTACTTTCTTTTTTGGAAGTGATAAATACTATGTGCATTTGTGTTTGTAATATTTACAAAACTACAAACATATACTATTTTTCTAAGCTCAAAATGGCTATACCAGCTTGTTTCTTAGGTTCATTTGCATAGAAAATCTTTTGCCAACTGTTTACTCTGAGGTAATGTCTCTTTGATATTGAGCTGTGTTTCTTGTATCAGCACATTCATTCATTCTATTAGTTGTGCTTTTTTTTTTTAATTGAGGAATTGAGTGTATTGAAATTGAGAGCTATCAATGACCAGTGATTACTAGCTCCTGTTATTTTGTTGTTGTTATAGGTGCTGGTGGTAGTGTGTATGTTCTTCCCTTTTGGTTTTCCTGGTGTGAGATTATTTCCCGTGTTTTCATGGGTATAGTTAAACCCATTCATTGCGTTGGGAGTTTTTCTTCTAGTACCTTCTATATGCCTGGATTTGTGGATAGATATTATTTAAATTTGATTTTATCATGGAATATCTTCTTCATCTACAGTGATTGAAAGTTTTGCAGAGTATATTTGTCTGGGCTGGCATCTGTGGTCTCTTAGAGTCTGCATGATATAAGTCCAGGACCTTCTGGATTTTAGAGTCTGTGTTGAGAAGTTGGGTATAATTCTAATAGGTCTGCCTTTATATGTTACTTGGCCCTCTTCCCTTGAAGCTTTTAATATTTGTTCTTTGTTCTGTATGTTTAGTGTTTTGATTATTGTGTTTCTTGGGGACTTTAGTTTCCATTCCAATCTATTTGGTGTTCTGTAAGCTTCTTGTACCTTTACAGGCATATCCTTCTTTAAGTTAGGAAAATTTTCTTCTATGATTTTATTAAAAATATTTTCTTGTCCTTTGAACTGAGATTCTTCTCCTTCTATTCCTATTATTCTCTGATTTGGTCTTCTCATAGTGTCTCAGATTTCCTGGATGTTTTATGTCAGGAATTTTGTAGATTTAGCATTTTCTTTGACTGATGTATCTATTTCTTCTATTGTATCTTTAACACCTGAGATATAATCTTCCATCTCTTCTATTCTATTGGTGATGCTTTTTTGCATCTGTAGTTCCTGTTTGCTTAACCTAGATTTTCTATCTTCATTATTCCCTCAGTTTGAGTTTTCTTTGTTGCTTCTATTCCATTTTCAGGTTTTGAACAGTTTTATTCATTTCCTTCAGTTGTTTGTTAGCCTTTTCTTGCTTTTTAAAAGGTATTAATTTCTTCCAGTTTTCTGCTTTTTTTTTCTTCGCTTTCTTTAACAGATTTATTCCCTTCCTTTTTTAGGACCCCTGTCATCCTTAGAAAGTTGTTTTTAAGACTGTTTTCTTGTGCTTCAGCTGTGTTGTCCTGGCAGTTGTTGATTGTGTTTTTATACTAGTGTTTAGGCATTTGGGGTTTCAGTAGTATTGGGTCTAGGTGCTGATTTCTGAGTTTGTCTTTGTTGAATAGGTGTTTTTGATTATGTTTTTTAACCTTGGTTTCTGTTACCTTTGGTCTTCTGGCCAGAGTGACATGGGATTCTCTTGGCCTCAGGTGGAGTAGGTGTTTCCTCAATATTTATGGGCTAAGATTATGGTGATGAGGAGTGCTTTGGGGGATAGGTTAGGCAGGCACGGAGGGAGTGTTGGTGGTCTGCAGGCAGGGGTCTTACCGTGGGGTTCTAAGTGCCATCATGACCTCTGGTAAAGCCTGAAGTGTGAGCTGGTATATGGTGATGAGGACAGGGGAGTTGCTGGTAGGCTGAGCGGGCTCCATGTGAGTGTTGGTGGTCTGCAGGCATGGGTCAGTGGTCTTACCTGGCATCCTGGGTGCTGGTGTGGCCTCTGGTAAAGTAGGGGGGCTTTTACCTGAGTTGTGGGCTCAGATAAGGTGATGAAGAACGGGGAGCAGTTGGGGGTAACTGGATGGGTTCTGAGGGAGTGTGGGAGGTCTGTGGAAGGGGCTTACCTGTGGTTCTCTAAAGTGTTATTAATCATTCCCTGTGAGGATTGCCAGATGATATATTTAAAAGATAGACTGTAGACGAATTGCTAAATGGTCTTATTAAGTAAAAAACACAGAGCCAGATAATAGGGGTGAAAACCTGAGAGATCAGGGAAATAGGAAAAGCCATAGCTAACCTCACCTCACCAACTCCACAGCTTCCAAAAGCAAGCTACTTCTTGTCTACCCTCACCTATATACCTTGCTGTTCTGCCATCTGATTTGCTCTCTCTGTCCAGCTACATCACTTCCTCTTCCTACCCAGCGCTGTCACTTCCTGTCTGTCTGTACAGACCTCCAGACCTCCATGGTTAACTAGTGTTGGAATTTTAAGGTGTGTGCCACCATGCCTGGCTCTGTTCCCAGTGTGGCCTTGAATTCACATAGATTCAGGCAGATCCCTGCCTCCCAAGTGATAGGATTAAAGGCATGTGCTGACTTCTATATAGTGGCTGGCTTTTCCCTCTGATCTCCAGACAAGTTTTATTGGGGGACACAGTATATTGGGGGATACAATACATCACCACATTTCCCCTTTTTTTGTCTAAAATAAAAAGTTATAACTAATATAAGAAAAACTATATACAATAAGTACAATAACTATATACCATATATACAAGCAATAAATACATCAACAATGTCTAGTCCAGTTGCATTTGACAAATTCAGAGAAAATACTCCTTTATGTATCCTATTTTGGTGAGTCTAAAATGTACCTAATTCACTTCCTATCCTATCTTGTATTACCAACAGAAAACTATCTTATAATATCTTTCAAACTTATATGCTCTTTCAAACACCTCTTAGTGAGTTTCTTTTCTGAATTTCTTAACAAGGAAAACCGTAACTATAACTATCTAATCTTCAACTCCCTCAGAGACCCGAGAAGGAAATAATATTACCTAGTAAAACAGGAAGTGAAAAAAAATGGGACAGTCACCTGGACAGTCACCTGAGGTTTCTCTCCAATGTTGGGGCATCATCTTCAGCCTACATGCTTAGAATATCTGACAGATTCATTTGTGAAGTAGTATGTACACAAGGCCTACAGCTCGACCTCGCATTCAGTGCGAATAGTCCATGTACCAGATAAACTTGACTTCCACCAGTGTCCTGTTATTCAGGATTTTAAATTCTGGAAGTTGCTGGTGTTTTGGAATTCGGCTGCCCATTCTTCTCGGCTTGTAGGTGGCTTCATCTCCTTTATTAAATACCAGTCTACCATTGAGAGGCCAGACTCCGTCAGCCTAGTTACTCCTCAAAGAATAACTGCTCAAGCTACTGTTTCATTGCACGTCAGAAGCCATTGGTCCACTGCCTGTTCAGCTGCCTTCTAAGGAAGAGGGGCACTGTACCTTTTCCAGATTGCAAAGCCACTTCAGCAATGGTGCCATATTGCACTGGCCTCAGAGGATGCCTGTTGCCAAAGCTGCAACCACACTTGTCTTGGCAAGGAATGGTAGTCCGTTTTGTGTGAGTGTGTGTGTATGTGTGTGTGTGTCCATCCGTGTGTGTCCTGCTGGTCCATTTTGGATAGCATACTGTTAGAAGTTGATTTGAGGGCACTTTCTTGCCCAGTGGCTAACTTGCCACAGTGAAAGTTAACTCCATGTGGCCGTTCTTCAATGCCCATATCTTCTTTGAAGTAGATTGGTGCTACCAGGAGCAGACATGTCTCATTGTCATTAAAAAAAAAAAAAAAAATCTGTGTTATTGAAACATTGTAAGTGCTATATTCTATAGATTTCTGAAGGGTTTGAAGATGACCTGTCTATCTAATATATATCTCTGCTTGACCTTGAAAACATACCTAATGTGACTACAAGTTTGATTGTAATGTCTAACTACTAACTTTCATTTCTTTATATCCTAATAGTTGGTAATTATTAAAGGATTAGCAACTGTATAGGTACAGTATCTTGAACAAGATTAGAAACAAGATTAGAAATATATGTGCAATATATCAATCTCAAATTGGTATCAATATACATAATTTGTATATGATATACAAAAATCTAATCCAATCTAAAATATTTAAAACTAGTAGTTGCTTTCTAAAAGTAGATTCAATAATCTACCTTTTATCTTATCGTATCTATATAAATCAATCTCAAATTTGTAGCAGTATACATAATTTGTATACAATATGCAAAAATCCAATCCAATGTAAAATATTTAAAACTAATAGTTGCCTTTTAAAAGTAGATTCAGTAATCTACTTCTTACCTATAATAGACCTTCTGAACATTCTGTATGGTGTTGACCTTTAAAATATAAAACACCTTAAAAAATATAAAACACATTAAGGTTCATAATTGATGTTCTGTTTTGTGTGTATACTTCATTATGAACAAGAGAAACTTTGTCAAAAGTCATTAAAATAGTGTCTTAATTTAACTAAATTATGTTCTTTTTGTTTCTATAGTCATTTTGGAATTGGTTGAATAAACTTCTTAAAACACTTTTTGAAAAATCAAGTGACCAAAGAAGACCTTCTGTTTCTCTAACCCAGGCCAAGGATCCATTAGGCTTTAGTTGGTGGATTAGTGTTCATGTAGCATCATTGTACCAGATTGATCGCCATGGTGTGTCCGATGAAATGGTAAGATTTATATTTGCTTTTGTTTTTAGTTTTTATATACTATCAGGCAATAGCTTTCTTTAAGGACAAATGTAAAGTAAATGAGTAGTAAATAAAAACTCAGGTCAGGGGAAATTAATTTTCTTTTCTTTTTTGTATAATATTTCTGTAAACATCTATTAATCTTGAAGAACCATAAAGCTCATGTTTTTATTGTTTGATAAAAGGAAAGCAATTTGTAGAAGACTTGCTCTCCAATCTTGGCTCTGCTCATAAGTCTTGTATGGACATTGAGTAAATTGCTCAAGATTTTCTGACCCTGTGTTTCCTCAGAAAAATCATGGCTTTGCATTGCTCCAAAGTTTCCTTCTAGTTATAAATTCTGCAAGAGTGTCAAAGGGAAAGCATATATATGTCTCCCTGAAATGAATCAGTTGGTTTTGTATGTAATAGAATGAAAGTGTTTCTTTGGGGGCTAGAGATAGAGCTCAGTGGTAAGAACACATACTGTTCTGGCCAACCACCTAAGTTTTCTTCCCTGCATCCCCACTACCCGTAACTTTTGCTCCAGAGGATCTGCTGTCCTCTATGGGCCTGCTGCAGGCAACTACAGTGGTGCACAAACCCATACACATAGACACTTAATTTTAAAAGAAAGAATCTTTCAAGTGTTTCTTTTGCATAGCATTTCTTTCTTTCTTTCTTTCTTTCTTTCTTTCTTTCTTTCTTTCTTTCTTTATTTCTTTAATTCATTCATTCATTCATTCATTCATTTATTTATTTATTTTGAGACAGGGTTTCTCTTTGTAGCTTTGTGCCTTTCCTGGAACTCACTCTTGTAGCCCAAGCTGGCCTCGAACTCACAGAGATCCGCCTGCCTCTGCCTCCCAAGTGCTGGGATTAAAGGCGTGCGCCATCACCGCCCAGCTGCATAGTATTTCTTAAGAGGTGCCTTTCCTTAAATCTATTTAACAAACTATGAAGTTTGCTTCAAACAAGACAGATTTTATCTATTGAATTATTGTTTAATTGAAAACATTCTTTTATGGTATTACTTAAAAATTTTGTGACTTAAACCACCTAGTAAATATATTTATTTGAAAACCTATTTGATGTTTTTTTTGTTTTTTTTTTTTTGTTTTGTTTTTTGTTTTTTCGAGACAGGGTTTCTCTGTAGCTTTGCGCCTTTCCTGGAGCTCACTTGGTAGCCCAGGCTGGCCTCGAACTCACAGAGATCCGCCTGGCTCTCCCTCCCAAGTGCTGGGATTAAAGGCGTGCGCCACCAACGCCCGGCTATTTGATGTTTTTAATTTCTGTATGTTTATAGTTTCTTCCATTCTCAGAAAATGACAGAATTATACCAACATATCTGTTCCATGAAATTCAGACACAAATTCAAGGCTAGCCTAGGCTGCATTAGTGAGTTCCTCAACCTGGGCTCCCGGGTGAAGTCCTGTCTCAAAACCCAACCCTCTAAATAAAACAGGCAGGTTTCTAGGCCTCAACTCTGTAGATCCTTATTTAGTAATCTGATTTGAGGTTTGTGATTTGTGAATCTTTATGATTTTTGAAAATATTCCTTAGTTTCAGTCTCTGTAGGTATGGCAACTCATTCTCTATGCTTATTGTCTTAGGGTTTCTATTGCTGTAAAGAGACCATGACCACAGAAACTCTGAATAAATTAATTGGGTGGCTTACAGGTCAGAGGTTCAATCTATTATCATCATGGTGGGACATAGTGGTCTGTACAGTTCAGAGGTTCAATCCATTATCATCATGGTGGGACATAGTGGTCTGTACAGTTCAGAGGTTCAATCCATTATCATATGGTGGGACATAGTGGTCTGTAGGTGGACATGGTGCTGGAGAAGGAGCTAAAAATTCTACATCTTTGATCTGAAGGCAACAGGAAGTGAACTGTCTCACTGAGTGTAGCTTAAACATAGGAGATCTCAAAGCCCACCCCTACAGTAGCACACTTCCTCCAGTAAGGCCACAACTCCTAATAGTGCTACTCCCATTGAGCTTATGGAGCCAATTACGTTCGAACTACCACACATGAAATGTGTTCAGGCTTGCACTTTGGAGCATTGAACTACATGATCTCTGAGATGTCATCTATGGTGTCTGAATGTTAGGACTGATAGTACTGTAGCAATAGAAAGGCCTCTAGACATCCTCCAAATAATCTCCTTTAATAACAAAAGTTCTTTAAGGAAATCTCAAGATAAAGTAAGTTAGTGCTGTAGGAGGTTCACGTGCACCTCAATATGGCAATTTAAGCTGCCATTTTTTTTATTTTTTGAAATCAGTAGAATGAACTGACACAGATGAACTGCATGTCCTTTGGTTCTGTCCATGAGAGTTTACCTTCCTGATACATAATAAATACTCAAATTTTTGCAGTTGTCATAATTTCTTTTATGGCCCATTTATTAAGTATTTTTGTGGAATAGTATGCTAATGTTTAACATCATTTAATTATTAGAATATTAGAGCAACATTAAGAACTAAAAAATAGCCTATAATTCTGAAGTCTCAGCATAAGCATTTTTATTTCTCTTCCTGTTCTACATTAATTCCTCTAAGAACACATTCCTTGTTTTAACCAGTGTATATAAATGTAGTACTTTGTCAAGCACTTCTGAGTTGTATTAGGTGTTATAATTTATAAGTGTTCATAAGAGGATCTATATGAAATACATTGTTCTTGCTTTGTTTCAGGGAATATGCTTTTAGTGTATTAATACTTTTTTGAACTGTAGTAACCTGTAGTGAGTGCTGTATTTCAGTAGTGGTTGGTACTTACCCTAGATAGGCCCAGTGTTGTTCAGTCATTGCTGTTGCAGTGCACTGGTGGTTTATTCTGAAAACTCTGGAAATGATTGCTTTATTAGTGTGCAGTCAAGATAGTAAATGAATGTGTCTTTGAACTATGTTCTTCTGTGATTTTCTTTTGCCAAAATACTTAAAAATATTGTTTAAAATCTTATTTATGTGGAAGGTTTTTTAAAGGAAGCCACCATATTTGAAAATGGAAGCTTTTCTGTGATAACAGTAATTACAATATATATTTATGTATGTGCATACAAAATAAAAGTTGCTTTTAGATGTGTAGTCTCAGAGTTTCCAATATTTCTGAAATTTGTTATGGCTTTTAAAGAAAAAGTGTAGCCTTTCCATTAGTAATAGTTTTTATTCGATATGTAAATTACAGTGTATTTAACATGCCAATAATTTACTTTTTAGTGTGTTAAAAGTATGAGAGAAAATGATATATCCATTTCACAGGTAAAGAAGTAGAGATACATAATGATCAAGGGTTCACTTTACTTTGTCTCTTAGATAAACTTGATTTCTTCTTCTTTTTTTTTTTTTATTTTTTGTTTTTTCGAGACAGGGTTTCTCTGTGTAGCTTTGCACCTTTCCTGGAACTCACTTGGTAGCCCAGGCTGGCCTCGAACTCACAGAGATCCGCCTGCCTCTGCCTCCCGAGTGCTGGGATTAAAGGCGTGCGCCACCACCGCCTGGCTGATTTCTTTTTTTAAAGAGTTCTCTAAAAGATTGACGCTTATAAGTAGATCTTTGGTGGGATAACCATGTGCTCCAATTTGCCGTAGGCAATCTGTTTAATGCTAGCTGACATTTAATTTGATTTTCAGTTTTATTCCCCAAGTTACCTTATTATTAAATTAGATGGTCATTCTTATCTATTACTATAAAGGCATGTTGGTTGATTCCTTCAGAGCAATTATAAACGGATGTTACTTTGGATCTGGGATATATTTAAATCATAAGTTTGAAAATTGCCTTGATGCTCTTTCCTCCTTATGATACGTTGATGTTGCCAGCTATCCCATACAAAGTGGTCATATAGTAGTGTGTTGTTTTTCCACTAAAGAATACTGTGTGAAGGATGATAAGAAGTAATAATGGTTAGTTACATGCTTTTCACTGGAGAAATATTGTGGACAAAATTAGATGTTTTAACTTTTAAATGTGATGTTTCAACTTTTCCCAACGTTTGATACTTTACTTTTTAAATAAGTTTTAGATATTATTTTTATTTTAAAAGTTTATGTAACTTGGAGAATTAATTCAAAAATTACCCAATATCTTTTTATAAATCTATAAGAAAAATATAGTATCCCAGTTCTCACATTAGAAGCTCTAGCTATTCATTCATTTCTGTTCAGTGTTGTTCTCTCAATCTAGGTGAGAGTTTATTACCTTACAATCCCAGTCAATCTATTTTACAGCCAAATATTGTTTAAAGATGTGAATTACTTTGGGCATTGCAAGGGTCAATTGTAACAGTGTGTTTTCTGCCAAGAACATGAGGTAATCATCAGGCATGCTCCTTTTGAAGCATTTGAAATGGCAACCAAATAAAAGCTATGAAATGTAATCTTAAAACGAGAGTTGCACAGGTCCAAATGTAGTCAACTGGAGGTGGAAAGTGAGTCTTTCTGTTTCGTGTGGGGCTGGTACCTATAAAACTTAAATGGGCACCTTGCTTTTTAATGATGGAATAAAAAATAGAAAACATAGTTCCAGGTTGATGACACCTACAAGATTTGGCTTTAGAAATTTGATATGTGGGCATTATTATGGTGAAATTATATATAGGAACAATGCTTTCCTGCTTAAATTAGCTTGTGGAAGTAATATATGTTTTTTTGGTACTATATTCTCTTATGTTGGATTTGGGCATGGTAGTTACCTTTTTAAAAAAGAAAGTTTTCTTTTTTATTTTTATATGTATACATGCATGTAAATATATAAGTGCAACTTGCTGAGTCTACTTAATGATGCTTGTATGTATGTGCTTTAAGAGCTAACCACTTGCTCTTTGATAACAGATCAGGTGTTCATCCCTGGGGAAGACCAACTCTCCCTCCTTGCAGTCATCAGTTGCTTGTAGCCCTTTATCTAGGAGTGGATCCTTGTAAGATTTCCCTCATCCACCTCCTTCTTTTGATACATAGTTTAATTTATTTAGATTATAGCCATCATATAGTTTACATTGTTGAAATTCTTTGGGTAAGAATTAACATTACTCTGACATTCTTGTGATTTAAATGACTTGATAGGACAATTGAAACATACTCATTAACAGATTCCAGTTGTAAAACAAAAATCTGAATTGTATCAACCTTGTCCTGTTCCTGATTACTTACCTGCCCCTGGTGGTGACATTTTCTTCCCTTCATAGTGGTCTACTAACTGTAAGATGAATAAACCCTTCCCTCCCCAAGCTGCTTTTGGTCCCCAAGTGTTTTCTACAGCAGTAGAAAGCAAATAAGAAGTACATAGGGCAGAGAACAGGTGGAGTACCAAATGGGGAGTTTCGTTTATCCTTTGACTAGGAGTCAGAGCATACTAATGTGTGACAGTATTCACAGTGTATAATGACCAAGACTTTGTTCCAACTTCAGTGTTCATAGTTTCTTGGACCTCCGTTACAGAGATATGACCTATTATTGTTCAAGTAGTTGATCACAGTCTCCAGGCTAGATGACCCAAAGTCACACTGTTGGTCTTTGGAGCTTGATCAAACCCTGCACTAAGACTCTGTGGTTATGACCAGCCTCTGCTCTGTCATATTCTCAAAATAATGTGGTAGGTCTCTAAACCAAGGTGTTCCTTTCAGGCTTTGATAGTCGGATGACTCAGAGATGAGTGATTTGGTTTTTGTTTTGTTTTGTTTTGTTTTTTGCTGGTAGTAACTAAGACATTGCTTTAGTAATTGTTACATAACAAAAAAGGTAGTGAAATGAAACAATACATATCTCACTCGCAGTTTCTAAGAGTTGGGAATATTTTTAGAGCATTATCTAGGTGGTTCCTGGCTCAGGATCTTCCATGAAGATTTAGTCAAGTTATTACTTAGAGGCAGTTCCTGAAGACTTAATTGGGATTAGAAGATTTAATTTTGGCAGAATATATTAGTTTACTATTCTATGGGCTTCAGGTCTGCTCACAGTAGGGATGTTTCCTTGGTTAAATTAGCAGGAGAGTGTTGTCAAGATGGAAGCTTCATGGAAGTGACATATTGGCACTCATTAGTATTGGTAGTCTGTTGATGAGCATCCCCTTTATGGTAGGGGAGGGGACTATATAAATGATTCAGACAGAGAGGCAGAGACCATAAAAGGCCATCTTAGTTGCTGACTGCTGCTGTTGTGCTACTTTTAGTTTGGAAGTACTTACTGATTTAGTGTAGCTAGCACTTTACATGAATATTTTCCAGCCTTTTAAAAATCACAATTAGTGAACACACCTTCTATTCACTAGAGTTTATTTTTATAAATATAATCATGTGATGGTCACGACCGACTCTCTGTGTAGCTCTGACTGTCCTGGAACTCAAGTAGACCAGTCTGGCCTTGAACTCAGAAGAGATGTCTCCTAACTGCTGGGATAAAAGGCTTACACCACAAAGGGCCTTATCTTTGCTCTTTAGGACTCTAGCTTTGGTTTTTGAAGTTTAAATTAGTTTTCACACTTTTTCTGCATTAGAAACTACTTGCTTGCTTTTGGAAGTGCTTTCTCCTTGCTTCTGGTTTTGACCAGTGTCCACATATCTCAGTCTCTAAGAACTGAGTATCCTGAGAAAATATCCTCCAGGCTTTCTTGTTAGAAAAGTGAGATCTTGAAAAACTTGGTTGAAGTCCACTGTAGCTCTCGTCCTTGCAGCATAGTCATGCATAGAATTGGAATATCCACATAGATGACCAGTTGTTAAATAGAAGCATACCAAGTTTCTTTACATGGAAAACCACATGAAAGTTTTAATAAGCTCGACCACCTTTGGGATATTGCAAATGATGGAAAATCTCATGTAAGAAGGAGAGTAGGGGAGACTGGCATGTAAACTTATAAAATACATATTGCTATATCATTTTTTTAGTTAGGTTATATGTAACAACAAATTAAGTATTTAAGCCATGTATAAACCTATAGAAGTACTACTTTTATAAAATAAGACCAGATATGATTAGAATAGTTTTAGATTTATTTCTTCAAGTATGTCAGCTAAGATTTACTGTAAGAAATTACAAAGGTATTTTAACAATGGAGCTTCACACTTGTACCATAAATTTAAATATGTGCATAATAAAGAGCAGCAATTTCAATGCAGCCATATTTTTCTCTTTTCAGAGACAGATGGAGTCAAATTGGAGCTTTACTGAAGAACTTTTGAAACAGTCTGTCACTGTTCAGGTATGCTGCTAAAGTGAGGCATTGTATGACTTCTGCATTTTATAGTATAAATTTTACTTACAAAAATCTAAGCAAACTTAAAAATAATTTAAATAACAATTTATTACAAATCTGAGATTTTTTTGAAGGGTCAACTCACAGTAATTCATATTAAATCCTTAAAGATTTTTATTTTTAACACTGAATTTGTCAGTTAAAGGACAAAGATAATTATCTTAGTTGGTGACTTTGAAAGAATGTATTCAAAATAAGTGGGAGATGCTTCAGAGTTATAAGCCATTCCTTGACTGTATGATAGCAAGCCAGGCGACATGATGAAGGAGATAGTCAGTGGTATTGGAAATGCAGCTCTATCCTCCTCACAGTAGGAAGGTGACTTGCCTTGCTGAGCAATTTGTCTTACAGGCTTGAATCCTATTCTCACTGATAAGGTCCTCGTTTCTGAGCACTCATTTCATACCTTATCATTTTTCTTTCCGCAGAGCTGTTAATGTAGTGCTTCATGGCCCAGAGGTCAGACTTGACCTCCTTTAAAATAGTTTTAAATATCCCGTTCATCTCCTCTTTAAATATGTTGTAGTTCTGTAAAGTTCTATAATGTAAGGAACCTGTTATGGAAGGTTATGATGTGGAATATTTTTTAATTTGGGAAATAAATTGCTTTTCTGTTAATGAAGATTATTTAAAACTCAAAGAGGCATAAATAATAATATAAGAAGATGGCTTTGTATGTGTATGCTTATAGAAGTATATATCTGACCACTAAGTCATCTCTTCAGACCAAAAAGCTGACTATTTAAAAACTGTAAATGGTTGAAATTATATGTGCTGTCTGTATTAACTGTATGTGACCATTAATGTTTCTAATTATCATAAGAACTTTATCAGTTATAAGCTAGATGTCTTGTAGAATACCAGGGAATTAAAGATATTATGAGAAATGCTCTAACCACTGTAAAAGGTATGTTTGCTTTATATTTTCCTGTATAATTTTAATTGTCTTTCTCTGTTTTAAATATGTTGATTTAGTAACACTTTACATGTATTATTACTGGAATATAGGAAATCAGGGAGTAGTAGTCATGAAATAAGAAATAGATATTGCATTGGTCATTGTCATTTTCATCAGTTACTAATTCATTCTTTTATTTTTAGAATTTCATTTATGAATCTGTGTTTGTGTCATTCCCCCCCTTTCAGAGTCTTCCCCACTCAAATACACATTTGATGACTCGCAGAGCTTTCTTCAATCCAAGTACAAGTAACTTCAGTAAAGTCTGAATAGTGTTATATTTCTAGTAATGGTTCTGACATCTGAGTTAGGAACTGGGAGCTTCAGTTTCCTAATTAAGTTGTAACTGATTGTGTGCTTGAAATTTTCTTCCAGCCCCTTTTCTTTTTCTCTCTTCCTTTTGTATTTAACAATTTAAAATTTTCATAAAACCATGAATTTTCAGAGTTTTTGAGCTCTTTATCATAGACTGTTCCTTACATAGACACACTCATTGGTGGGACAACAGGAAAGAATTTGTCATTGATCTCCTTTCTGTAGAAATACTTGCTTTTAATTAATACTTCACTTACTCCTCCCTCTGGATGTTGACTCCCTGTAATTTAAGACTTTTTTTGATATTTGGGGATTAGACCCAAGGCCTCTTGCTTGCTAAGTGGGTGCTCTTTCATTACACTAGATCCCCTTCCCTAATCTTGATTTTAAGTACATATTTTCACAGCATAATTAGCATTTTAATGGTGGCAGTTGAAATTGTTTTTAAGATTTAAGATAGCTTATCCTTAAAAACAGATTGTCTGAGCCAGGCGGTGGTGGCGCATGCCTTTAATCCCAGCACTCGGGAGGCAGAGGCAGGGATCTCTCTCTGTGAGTTCGAGGCCAGCCTGGGCTACAGAGTGAGATCCCGGAAAGGCACAAAGCTACACAGAGAAACCCTGTCCCAAAAAAAACAAAAAACAAAAACAAAAAAACCAGATTGTCTGACCAACCATCTCAGTTTATCTGGCCTGGGGTTTCAGTGACCAAACCAGGAAAGTCCTGAGCAAAACCAAAATGAGTCTGTCCCCTTGGAATTATTACTAACTCAAGACGCTTTCTCCAGCAGGTTAGGTCTTTCTAAGTCAAAGTAATATCTTTCTGTGGAAGAAGTGGTCCTGCAGTAAAAACGGTCCTCTGGATTTCTCTGGTATTTTTTCAGTGTTACTGTATCACTATTGCATCAAATAATATTCAATAAGTAAAAAGGAATACTTGCTGGAGTTCTTAAGACTAATTTTGTGTGTGTAGGGAAGCTAAGTGATTATTAAGAATTAATACATTTTGATGGAACTCCAGAAGCCCACACCCATGCTCTGAGGTGTGTCTTTCTTCTAGAGCATCTCACTTTCTCTATGTATCTATAGTTATAGATATGTAATTTGTTCTTAAATTGACATGTCTATATGGTAACCAAACTAAAACATTGAATGCTTCATTATCAAATGTTTGTCCTATGAAATATGCCCAAATTTAATATGCCTAAATTTCATTTTTCAAAATAAGGCAGGAAGACATTCTTCTATAAAAGTCTAAAATAACTTTCTGGAGCAAATATATTAAAAGAGAGATAATGGGGAGAGTCATCAGATAGCCCTTGCTCTGGCTCTTTTCTCTCTCTCTCTTTTTCACACATACACACACACACACACCCACACACACACCCCACACACACTCTCTCTCTCACTCAAAACATACCCGAGATTGGATAACCACAGGGCTTGTTAAAAGTTTAGGAGTTGAGTAGCATGCATAGTATGCCAGCCTAGGTTTAAGGCTATGTGGGAAAGAGCCCACAGGTCTTCTGGTCTATTTAAAAAAAAAAAAAAAATTAATCAAGGGGCATAGATTTCCATACCCTTATTTAACTGTATCAGGTAGATTTGGAGCTTAAAATTCAAGTAAATGTGTCTCCTTAAAAAGTCAGATTGTGAGCCGGGCGGTGGTGGCGCACGCCTTTAATCCCAGCACTCGGGAGGCAGAGG